>JBBPOB010000801.1:0-12999 GCA_038091275.1 Tylopilus subfusipes | reverse complement strand
TTCCGCCGTTGGCCACGGCCGGTTTCCAATTGCGTGGGGTTAGTATGTGAAACGTGCGGACAGTGCGTCAGTGTGGAGATGAGGTTGGAGACTAGGCCTGAACGCGCAGGACCCTGAGATATCATGGCGAAGATGTCGGCCGCATCGAAAAGCAAAGTACTTTGGGTTGGGCTTGAATTTCAATTTAGTTGGGACTCGAGTCACATGACCGTCATCTACCTCGTTGCTGCGAGTTGCTAGCTGCCGACATCCTTCATCATGAGCTTTCAAGATATCGAGACGGGCCAGTCTCGCCCAGCTCAGCCGAGTGGAATTGGCTCCCAGTCGCGAGGAGATTCCACCTTCGTGTCCTTACAGTCCTCGTTGTCCCTCCAGGTGTTCAAGATCAACAGCAATGTTCAGGGAATTCTGAAACTAGTGGACCAACTTGGGACTACCAAGGACTCTCCCTCCCTTCGTAAACAGCTGTACGTCAATCTTGCACTGTCTCCATCGAGGCACTCTCAGTAACAGTGCGGCAGCCATGACCTCACGGAAACGACGAGAGCTATGGCTAAGCGTGGGTCGGAGGACTTGAAGAAGCTCTCTGCTATACCAGCCGCGAGTGTAGGTCAATGTGTGACGATTATTCTCGCGTCTAGACTTAGTTCATATCCTTCAGTCTCATCAGAAGACCTCGCTGCAGAAGACGTCACATGATCTTCAGTTGTCCCTCGTGGCATTCCAGCGAGCACAGCAGCTTAGCGCAGAGCGACAGCGAACAGTAGTGGAGAGCGTGAGGCTCGTGGTGGAAGATGACCGCTCCCAGCTTTCGTAAGAAGTTCCTCTCGGACTGCATCGTCTGTCTAACGCCGTCAAGCGAAACCCACCCCACCCCACAGCAACAACAAGCACAGCTACTTCAATCACAGTTGTCCCCCCACGAACTTGCTTACCAAGAGTCGTTGATTCGCGAGCGAGAAGCCGAGATTCAGGAGATTGAGACTGGCATTCACGAGTTGTCGGAAATATTCCGCGACCTTGGTACGCTAGTGAATCAACAGGGTGGTATGCTTGGTGCGTAAACTCTACGCACTTTATCTCGCCTTCCTGAAAACTGCTCCAATTCCAGATAACATTGAGTCGAATGTCTACTCGATAGCCGCTGACACTCGGGGTGCTGCCGAAGAGCTTTCTACTGCATCAGAGCATCAACGAAAGGCTGGTCGTCGCGCCGCATGTCTAATGCTCATCATCGTGTTCGTGGTGGCCCTTGTGCTCATAGCGGTGAGCCACTGGACGCATACGTTTTGCTGCGTTGCTGAATTTACCTCTTTTTCCAAGATTTTGTTGCCTTAGAAAAGTACTTTACTAGTCTGCACATTGTGAGATATGTGGCCTTGTATGGTGAAGTCATCACCTTTCATCAGTCTTTCGGAACATGGTTATGGACATTGTGCATTATAGTTTGTCATTATTTCTAAATCTTTATACACCCATTTCCCCGGTACGATCTAATTATATCTCGGGCATGTATATCTTGACCTAGCACGTTCTGATGCGACGGGCTCAAGTTGGTGGCGGTAATGTTGACCTGTACTTGACTAGAGTGGCCATACCCCATGCTTACTTTACGTGGACGTTAACGTGACTAGACATGCCAATGGCATGCCTCAGCCAAGCACAGATTGCTCCACCGCGATGGCTAGTTAGGTCTGCGGTTGTTATGTGCCATCAGTGGCATTGAATTTCCGTCATATACGAGTCCCGCGCCTCAGGCTGTTTGGTCAGTCGGGTCGCATCTTATTAGTACATCCCACTGTGCTCATCCACACAACGCTCCCCTCATCTCTCCGTTGCCTATGTCTGAAGATATCGGCGACACGTGCGTCCCGAAGTCCTTTATGCTTGCGGTCGAGTTTACATCTCTTGACATTGTTTAGGCATGCCACAGTCGTACGTAGTACGACCATAAGTTTTCGCCTTGAACTAAAGATTGAAAGATGGTGGCGTTTTCTGGATTCACAATACTCATTTGGGATCACCTCATAACCCTTGATGATGAGGTATATGGTTTTAAAGGTTTCGTGTTTCATTTCTCAGGCTAGCTGGGTTCCTGCAGGTTGAACTCACATGGAAACGTGACAAAGGACTCTGTAAGCAGACACTGATTTTCTGGATGAATCTATCTTTGACGTTGTTCATGATGGAGTGGTATCCTTGTTCCTTCTTGTGAGTGGGAAACGAAGTAACATATGTTGGGCTTCTCATCGGTGAAGCAGAATAGATATCTTACTCCACTTGTAAATCTCGTCGGTGAGGTGTTCCCATCCTGAATATTGGCATGACTGAAAAACTAGTTCCATCAGCTTTCACGCTTCCCGGGTGGGGAACGGAAGTGAGTCTCGCGCGCTTTCACGGCCACATATTTCCTCACTGGTACATCGTTGCAGACGTTCGGTGCTCATTCATTTCCGTGGAATATGTACTCACCGCACGTATAGCTGCCGACATTTTGTGCGATATGAAGGTGCCATGACTGCTATAGGCACGCAAATAACCGTATTCACAATGTTTCTCCGGTGAGGTTGCTACTGATACATATACTGCTACTTTCTTACGCCAGGATGTTGAAGAATCGACGCTCTTTACAACCGGGAAAAGACAATGATATGGGGTGTCATTTGTTCTACTGTTCTTCATATGACTCGGAGTCAATGCTTGGCTCCTCAAACGGAGAATGTCAGCCATCTTCACTATTTCCCGAACACGTTCTGATACGATCACAGCGGTACCACACGCCCTAGGGGTGTATTGCGTGTGGTCATTTCACCATGTAGCAGCGGCAGAACTAATTACTTTCTTCACGGCTTGTCGTACAGCATGTACAATGATCTATAATGCTTCCTTGTAAGTGCCCTTGTTGGTCGCTCAAGACACACGTTCTTGGCTGATTCCGGACCAGAAACAACATTGCTTCGGCTTCTGCATGGCTACCTCTCCTCTACGACGCGTGCATTTTTGCACTGACACTGTACAAGACGAAATGCAGGAGGGGTCATCTCGTCCGGACGTTGTTGTCTGACGGAATGTTGTACTACAAGTAGAGATTGTTCCATTGTTTCGATACCTGAATGGCTGATGCGATCATGGCTTTTAGTGTGATCTGTATGGTAAACGTTGTTTTAACAATCATGCACATGATTGTTCGAGCAGGACCAGGCATGAAGAATATCACGGCGCAGTAAGTGTAACACACTTTGAGGACTGGCAATAACTCAAGTGATTTTTTTTCTATCTTCCTACAGGCTTGAATTACTGTGAGTGGACAATAGGACGTATAGTTGCATATTAAGCTCTGGTTTTGACCGTTGCTTCGGATTTTCAGACTTACGGTATGCGATTTCGTACGGGTGTGCCGGATTTAGACTCAACTCGACTTCAGGTGGCTATGGTGTCGCGGATCACACTCAATCTGAAGAAGCAGGCCTTAGAAGACAGCAATATCATGGTTTCTGGGGATTGAATGGTGGCGAGGACAGTTCGAACTGTGCGCGCACGATCCGGGTCGATCAGGACGTGGGGACCCGTTCACAGGCAAACACTGGAGCGTCCACTATATCTTGGCGGGATAGCACTACTTCTCGAAATCGAACCTGTCGAGCACGCTGAGCACGTACGGCTCAGTACTATTCATTCTGTCGACATGACGTCCGAAGCAACAGTGACTCCTCATGCACATGCCGCGGACTCGGATATGGCAGACAGCGAGGAGGCGCCAAGACGCGGGTTGGAAGAGGATGTTGAGGCCATGTAGTCCCGGTTATCAAGAGCCTGTATCCAAGTATCTCGACTAATGTAGCGTGGTGTGTTGCTCGAGGGTGCTAAATCGACCTTGCTAGGCTAGCGCGATCACGTGTGTTGTAACTTGCGGAGTGTTCCAAATGGGTCCGGATGGGTGCTTTGACTCGGGCTCGTCAGCGCAGGACGCGACCTCGACGCAGTTCCCATCTGTCCCTTCTCTTCTTTACTCTCTCCAGTCAAGCTTTAAAGTCGAACCATCACACCCCTGCTTCGTGTCACCCCCACATCCTCCCAGCCAGCTATGGCAACATCCCCATCACACGCTATCAGCCCCGGAAAGAACTCCGGTGCTTCAAAGCTGCTCAATGACTATGTCAGTCCACGCTCGCCTTTACCGCAGAGCGCGTCGTTGACGTCCACCCTTCCAGCAACTCGGGGACTCCCTTGGCAAAGGCGCGTTCGGTCAGGTATACCGTGAGTTCTTTTTCCTTCACAAGAAACAAAGATAGACTGATCCTTTCATCGTGGACGCAGGTGCACTTAATTGGGCTACTGGGGAGACAGTCGCAGTCAAGGAAATTCAACTAAGTAACATACCCAAAGGCGAACTCGGGCAGATCATGGTACCTTTTCTTCTTTGGACAGCGGCTTCTGCCCCCTTTCTCATCTTTTTCTATAGTCGGAGATCGACTTGCTCAAGAATCTCAACGTATGGTGTCTTCCTTCTCGCACGCGTGCCACCCCGTAGCTGATGGATTCCAGCATCCCAATATCGTCAAATACAAAGGATTTGTCAAGACGCGAGAATACTTGTATATCATCCTAGAGTGCGTTTTCTACTTACGCATCAGCCTTATATTCACTCCTTGATAGATTCTGTGAAAATGGGTCGTTACACAATATATGCAAACGGTTTGGAAAGTTCCCCGAGAATCTCGTGGCTGTTTATATCCGTCAAGTGTTGGAAGGCCTCGTATACCTCCATGATCAGGGTGTTATTCATCGGGACATCAAAGGCGCAAATATATTAACAAACAAGGATGGTTGTGTCAAGCTCGCAGATTTTGGAGTTGCCAGCTCCACCACGACCGGTGCAGTTAGCGACGATGCTGTCGTTGGTAGCCCGTACTGGAGTAGGTAACGCCTTCTTCTCATCCACAACGCTTTAACATTATGTTGTCATAAGTGGCACCAGAGGTCATCGAACAATCCGGCGCAACTACGGCCTCCGACATTTGGTACGTTGAAATGCTCACGCGTCTCTCGTCCCCTCATGCTTTCCCCATAGGAGTGTTGGTTGCGTGGTCATTGAACTTCTAGAAGGCAAACCGCCCTACCATTTCCTGGATCCTATGCCAGCACTTTTCAGGATTGTACAAGATGATTGTCCTCCGATTCCAGAGGGTGCCTCCCCTATAGTGAAGGATTTTCTTCTCCACTGTTTTCAGAAGGACAGTAATCTACGGATATCAGCGAAGAAGCTCCTGCGACACCCGTGGATGGTAGCAGCGAAGAAACAAATGGATTTGTCTACCGGAAAGGATGGACATCCAGAAGGCAACAATTCTCAAACGTCATCTGGTGCACAAAAGCGACCTTTGAGTAATTATAACTACGATGAAGCTGTTCTTAAGGTGCAAGAATGGAACGAGGCTCTGAAATGTAATTTTCCCTTCATCTACCATGCAGCTGCGATGGTCTGATAACATCTAGCTCCAACACGTTCGTCGAAGCACGGTGGTCGTGCAGGTGCTTCTGATGGCCCCCCTCCGTCCCCTACACGTCCCCTACACGATAAAGCTAGCGTTAACTTATTCCAGCACTCTGTACTTGGGCTGCAACAATCAATAACAGCACCGGTGGCTCTCAAAGCACCACAGCCTGCCCCAGGCAAACCGTCAGTGCCTGTTGGTTTGGTGGAGAAAATTCGAGAACCGCTGGCCTTAGCCCTTCAGCAACCTGAAGAGCAAACTGACAACTGGGATGACGATTTTGAGGATGGCCCGTCGTTCTCGAAGTTGCAAGGTACTCGATTCATCTTTTGTCTCTTAACTTCTCACCAAACTGTCCACATGTAGCGTTGGACAAGTCGACCATGGAAGACGATAAACCAGAGGTTGATGATAACGCTCAGACAATACGGCCAAATCGTAGTCCAGCAGGTCCAGGCACAATTCCACTTGCAAAAGCTCCTGCAGCAGATATCGTTCCGATCGTGGAGGATTATTCAGACCTTGCTTCCGAGGAAGATGACATCATCTTGCAGGAAAAGGTTGCAGATTTCAGGGTTAGTTCGAAGTGTCTTTACTGGCCCACGACCAGTGTGACATTATTTCGATCGTAGATGAAGAATTCTGTGCGCCGTGGTCTATTCCATCCAGATGACATCAAAACCCTCGGCATTGCACCCAGTTCTCCCGGTCCAATGTCAGCACCACTTCCCAGTCTTTCACGCAAGCCTTCCCGTCCCTCATTGAGTCCTTCTGCGGGCTCAAATGGTCCGCCACCTGGTTCAATTCGCTCACATTCTCGGTCGTCATCTTTTGTCGGTTCTGGTTCGAATAGCTCTGGATCCTTCGGACGTTCGGAAGCGAGGCGAGTCGCCAGCTCACGTGAATTCGACAAGTATGCGGAAGAGGACGATGAAGACTACGACGACGTGTTCGGCAAAGTCAACGGCGCCAGTAAGTTTTTTTCCCGCCCGTGGTTACCGAATAGGCTGACGGTCGAATTAGCCCTCGAACAGCCCATACAAACTCTCCAGCTCAACACTCGACACTCCAATAAGTCTTGGGTATGTTCAGCGCAAGGCTCTGGCTTGATTTTCCAAGTTTGTTGACCATGACTTAGCTAGGGGATGACGATGACGATGACGATCCTTTTGCCGAGGTATGACATATCGTGACATATCGCTACGCTGTGACTTCTTTATCTCACCATCCGCTCCAGATCGACGAAGGTTTCGCCGAAGACGATCTCGAGGCTAATTTACAACGAGACAAACATGCTCGCTTGTGCAATATGGTGAATCAATTGATTGACGAGCTCACCCCCTCGGCGCCCGACTTCCAGCTTCGGGATGCTTGCGATCAGCTGGTAAGTAGTAAATATACGCCAAGGGTACACTTCTGTCGATCAACTAAATCTACAGATCATCATCATAACGGAGAATCCGGAAATGTTGTTCCAGCTCGTCTCTTCTCATGGTATGCTGGCAATTCTGGAAGTGTTGGAAGGGAAATGTTCTCGGGATGTACTAGTGAAGCTGCTTCAAATAATTAATCTGGTACGACATTCAGCATCAGGAGACCGTATCCAGCTGACCTGCGTATTGGCAGCTCGTCATAAGCGACCTTGGTGTGTTAGAGAGTTTTTGTCTTATTGGTGGGATTCCTGTGATGATGGGTAAATTCTGCATCCGGTCTTTTCATGTCCCCAGCTTACGATGATAGGTTTCACTTCCAAGAGATATCCCTCAGAGTGCAGGACCGAGGCGTCGAATTTCATCCGGTTGCTCTGCCATACATCGGCATTGACCCTCCAGATGTTCATTTCGTAAGTACCTCCAGCTTTTTGCGTAGATTATTTATCTCACTGTTTACAGATGTCGTGGGCTCAAAGTCCTGGTCGACCTCCTTGACGAAGACTACACGGAGCAAAGCGAGCTTGTCGTGGACGCTCTCGCTGGCATCGGAAGTGTCTTTGAGCTCCAAAGCCCCACAACCAAGAATGATTTTTGCCGTATGTTTATCAGGGAAGGGCTACTGGATCCCCTGTCATCAGCGCTGTTGAACTTGATGGGCAACCAGAACGAGACCGCCGTTGAGATGAAGCACAAGATTATACAAATTCTGTTGGTGTTTTCGCAGGTGGCCCAGAGTGATATACACGTGCGAAATGCGATGGGGACAAGGAAGATCATCCGCCGTAAGTTCTAATTGTCTTAATCCCATGTGGAGCTGACGTTGATGTAATTTGTAGGGTTAATGCGCGCTTGCGAATTACTGGAGGGAGATTGTCTTGTTCAGATGCTCAAGGCAGTGAAGCACCTCTCGATGAACGCAAATCTGCTGGAGGTGCTCCAGAACGCCAATGCCATCGAGATCCTCATCAAACTTTTGGATGAGGACCGAGCTGGTCCACATAGTACGGTATGTCCTTCTTCTGACGTGAAGGTTCCCTACCTATTCTGCACTCCCAGGAAGTATCCAACCACATCTTCCAAACTTGCTACAACCTCTGTCGATTGAACAAATCCCGGCAAGAGGAAGCTGCTCAAGCAGGCATCATTCCGTGCCTGAAGCGCGTTATTGAGACCAGCTCGCCTTTGAAACAATTTGCCCTTCCTATCCTCTGTGATTTAGCGAGCGCAGGAAAGAGCTGTCGGAACCTACTTTGGCAACACAACGGTCTGAGCCTATACCTGAAACTCTTGGAAGACCCTTACTTCCAAGTCAGTGCATTGGAGGCTATCCTGTCATGGTTGGTTTGTTCCGTGGGTCACCCGGACAACTATTGATGACAGCTGCAGGCTACAAGATGAAACTGCCAAAATTGAGGACCAGCTCCTCAAACCGGAATCGCTAGAAGCTCTGCTGAAATGTTTCGTCTCCGCCAAGGCCAACTCGTTTGAGAACCTGCTCGACCCGCTTCTCAAAATTTGCCGTATCTCCAGCCCACTCACTATTGGGCTGGCCAAGTCGTCCTTCTTCAAACGCATCATCGACAGACTGTCGCACAGTCGTGCTGTTGTCCGACTCAATCTGTTGCGCATCCTGAAGACAGTCTGCGATGTACATCCGAACCGGGCGATCTTGGTGGAGAGATACGGACTACATGAAATTGTAACCAAATTGAGCAAGGAGGATGGCGCTGTCCTCGTTCGGGAGCTAGCTCGGGAAATACTGCCTGCCCTTGCGCCTGCGCTAAAGCCGGCGCTGAGCAAGGCTGGGTTGAAAGGACCGGATACGCCCAAGAACAGCTCGCTCATTGCACCCAAAAAGGCGCGGAGGACTGCCTCGGAGACGTCGGCGTTGGTTGGCCCGTCGAGTTCTCTGCTGGGAGGTATGGGCGTCCCAACGCGACTAGGGATCGAGCGATCACACTTGTCATCCCGGCATCGACTAGGTGACATTGCATGGCAGCCCAGAGGGGCTAGCGCTCGCCGATGAAAGGACCGCACAACATAATAGGTACATTTGATCATGTTTGGCAGCTTACTTTCCCTTCATTCATTACCGTCGATAGCTTCGAGTATTTAATATTTGACCATCATGATGATCACAGTAATGCAGTACTCTCATTTGCATCTACAGTAGAGGACTTTTGACTAATACCACGTAGTAAATGGAATGATCGTTGCGACAGAGACGTCTACTTGCGAGAGAATGGAATCTGGAAACCCGAGACAAGAGCCCTGGCTTTGTTCTGGGCACCATGTCCTTCTGCGTTGGTGATGAAATGTATGTGCATCCCATGAACCTTTGGGTAAGCTTCGAGGTTGACCTCGATCTGGGGGAACAAGCCGAGGGCCTCTGGGGGGAGACCAAACGAGACGACACCGGCGACGCCGCTGGGTGTCTGCATGTTGCTGGAGGAGGGGGGCAGTACGATGCCAGGGAACTCGCGCAAGCGCGGCAAGACGAACTCTGAGAGTGTGGCGATGAAGTTGTACATCTGTGGGCCCTTGAGCTCCACCTTGACGCCCAGCGGGAGGCCTGGGCGAACCCAACCGCTGACTGATTTCTTGCCCTTGACGATCCGCACGCCGGGAGAGGAATGGCGACCCCCGCCCTGGTTGGTCTCGCCCGAGATGGCTCTGAAGGAGGCGATGGCGTTAAGGAGAGCGCTGCGGTTGGAGACGGCCTCTTTGATCATGGTGTGGAGGACGATTCTCTCGAGTTTGACGACGTTCTCTGGGGAGGACGGGGGGGCGGGTTTCTTTCCGAGGCGGTCACCGCCGACGGGTGTGTTGACACGGTTTCTGGAGTAGGGGTCGTTTGGGTCGAATCTGAGGCGGACCTCGCGCGGTGGTGGACATGGGCCGGACTCGTGAAGGTAGGACGAGTACATGAGGTCGTCCTGGAGGGTTGTGTAGTAGTGTTCGCGGAGACGACATGGGGCGGTGTCGTGTACGGTGATGTCGACGTGGGGAACGGGGAGACCGCGCGCGTCGGTACGGAGTGGACGGCGTATCCTGGGCGGTCTGCGGAATATGCGCGACATTGACATGGCAGAGGAAGAAGAAGGCGCTAAAAAAATAATTAACTAATTAATTTGCAGGGGCTGACCCGGTGGTTCTTTGCGTCAACACTCTGCTTCGCACTTTTTCGATCCATGGCGTTGACGGCGACGGCGCAGTCAGCGCTGTCGTCGTGGGACGAGACGATCGTCCCAGCACTGCGCAAGAGTACGCTGTTCATCTCGTCTCGCTTCGTCTCTCGTTCGCTGATCCCTCGCCAGGACTCGAAAACGAAAGCCGAATACTCGCCAAACGCATATCCATCGCTTCCGTATCTTCCGTAGACGACTCACAGAGGTCTTCCGCTCCTTCACATTCCCCCCGCTCGTCTCGCGACGTCCCTCAGACTCCCCGCCATCTCCAAGAGCCAAGGAAATCCAGCGCGATACCCAGACCTAGTCTACAGTACTCCAGGACCGCAATTGACCCCTCCTCCTCGTCCAATACCCGCGTCAACGGCGCGTCCTCTCCCTCCTCTGTTCCCCCAAAACGCGCCCGTACTTACTCCCAGCCACCTTCCCCGAATGGCACCGCCAACAACTCCCTCCCTACCCCAGACTCGTCTCGGCCTACTTCTCCCCGCACCTCAGACGTAAAACCAACTCGCATACCGATTGCTGCCCGCACCCGGACAACAAGTGCCTCCAGCCATGCTCACAGCATCGCTCAGAGAGCCGAGAGTCGCAACGGTTCCAATCATCGCCCGTATCAGCCTCCTACCCCCGACACCTCCCAGGATCACAGGTTCGTCAGGCCAAGCGATCCCCCTCAACCGACAACTCCCCCGATGGCCTCTATACGGCATAAAGCTTCTAACATCATGAACGAACCCGCCCCCTTCGCGGCACCTTCGATTACCTCTTCCTTACGTTCCAGAACCCAGGAACCCATTCTTGTCGACTCCAGACCTTCCACCGACTCCGAGGAACGTCCGTTCGAGCACTGGTATAGAGGCGATGTGCACAGAAACGGTGGTGTCGGCGAGCTCCGGGTGGCTAGGCATGTGGAGATGTTACAGATTGCCAACTACGGTCACAACCTTCGAAACACTGTTCGTGGGCAAACACGCAACTTATCTGGTGGCCAGATGGAATCCACCCGTGGCAGATTGAGGTCAGAGAGTGTTGGTGCGGGTACCCATGAAAGTCTCTACCTCGACGATGAGCGCACAAAGGATGTAAGTATGGTCCTCGACGAGACCCCCTTGACCGACATCGAAGCCGATTCCGACACCGACCCCGAGGCATTGTACGATGCATATGCTGGTGCTGACCAAGAACCAGACGCCGACGACACAATCCACTCGGGCTTCAACGCTTCCACGGCCAGCCATCCACTCGCCATGGTCTCCCCCAGCCGTAGTCAAACACCCACAAATGCGATGCTGGATGGCAATACCACGCCCAAGTATGCAACTTACCCCCAGGCCGCCAGGGACCCCTTGCGATCTGGCACACCCTCAGTTCCTCCAAGGACAAGCGTAGACAGTACCGTGGCGAGGCCCGGGTCACGCACGACCTCCCCGACATCGCAGTCATCTGATCAGTCGCACACAAAGCGCCGTGCTAAAAGCCCTGCCACGTCCTCACCCGCCTCCACTCCGAAGAAGGCAAAGATAAAGGCCAAGACCGCACCCCCAACGTCACGTAGGGATGACCCGCGGAATTCTATCGCAATGTACCCGACACCGGAAGGAAATGCGGTGGACGCTATACCGACATGGACGCAACCCGTGCAAAAATCCGGCAACTGGGACGAAGTAAGTGACCGCTTCATCAGAATCTCACTTGCGCTCACCACCGTCCTATCCCCAGGTGGTTCTCCCAGTTGTGGCTCGTAAGAAGGGATTGGATGGTCAGTACGAGCATGCATGTGGCAGCCCAAAACCAAAGTCACCGGAAGGTCCACCAATAAAACCCGTGCGTATGGTTCATACACTATGCACTCGTAATTGACGGTTCTTCCGTGCAGGCGCCTGGTACCTTTGGGTTTGACTATACAAAGTATCGGCCCCCACATCATGATGAGATACAAATGCGAGAATTTGGTGGGCTTCTAGAGCAAGCACCGGTTCCTGAGGAAGACGTACCCACACCAAGTGCTGAGATACCCCCACGACTGACATTTCCTCCTCCCCTTCACAAACCGAAAGTGCCTATCCAGCCAGATACTCTGGAAATCCCAAGGTCTGAATCTCCTGCACCCTTTGCGCAGTATCGTGTCAGTCCTCCGGTACCTACCATCAACATCACGCGGCCATCTCTCGATACCGTCGAGCATCGACAACTGCAAGGAGACGAGGAACCTAGTGGAGGATGCTGCAAATGCGTCATTATGTGATTTCGTTGATTTCTGGGTATTTTTGTATCCTTGCTGTTCCTGTAACTTTTGCTTGTTCAGTGTGCATTAGTCGCCATACCTTGACCGTTCCCCGTTATACTTTTTTTCCTTCAGTTTTTCTTACCCGACTACCATCTGTGCTTGAGACGACCAACCATCGACTGCCGCCTTGACCCTCCTCGAGGCGTCTGCCCCAACTTCTGTGTAATGAAGACTTCCATCCGTTCGCTCATTACGGTATACCTTTTTTTCTTTGCATATACCATGACGCAGTGGACAGCCCTTCGCTCGTCCTTGACTGCACACCTACCTATCTCATCGGACTTGCTCATCCGCCCACGTGTTGCGCTTTTTTCCTCTCACACACTCTCCAAAGTTCCCTCACGCTCATTAGTAAACCGCTTGTAGTATGGAATCGCTCATCTTTCATCTTCTATTTTGAACTTACTTTATCACTACAGTAGTCTTTCCAAGAGTGATTTCGACGATCCAATCACATATCTGATTAGTATCATTGCATTGAGCAAACGCTACACACTGCCCCACCGTTAAGAGGTACGCACGACACTTGCGTATGCAAGTCAAAAGGTGTCCATGACCATTACCATCAGCACGAGTGAGTGATTTCGAACGTT
>JBBPOB010000800.1:0-13003 GCA_038091275.1 Tylopilus subfusipes | reverse complement strand
CTTCGTGAGGCAACGGATGCGAGAGTTTGTGGAGCCCCCGCCACTCAACTGCACCGCAGAGATCTCAGCTGTGACATGCCTACCCCTCGATAGCACAAAGTCATACGCCATAAATATTGCGGTTGGATTTTGGATGTCGAAAGTCGTCAAGATTCTATCCCTTGATAAGCCTGGCACCATGAAAGTTGTCTGCGAAACCAGCGAGCTTCCGGCTACTCCTCGATCTCTGCTGCTGTATAGCTTTACAGGCGAACCTGGAGCAAAGTCGGCCCAATCACACCCTCATCTCCTTATCGGTCTCGTCGACGGTTCTCTTGCAGCATTCCCATTCCAGAACGGGACATTAGGGGACCAGAAGCTCATATCCATTGGTAACCTTCCTGTGACGATGCATACTTGCCACACCAGGGATCGTTCGACCGTATTTGCCTGTGGAAGTCGAACATCGATATTGTTCTGGGAAAGAGATCGTCTGCAACATTCGCCGCTTATGCTCAAAGTACGTACTAGGCTTCCTTGGTGATGATAAATTGACTCAGTGAGCGCCGCGCGAATGCAGGACATCAGCGCGGCTGCTCAATTAAACACAGAAGCGCATCCGTCGTCGGTGATTCTGGCTAGTCCGGATGGCCTCGTCATCGGCGCAGTGGCTAACTTTGATAAACTGCATATCCGATCGGTATGCTATGGTTCTACGATCTTGAATTTTCTCCTCATTGCCGGATAGGTACCTCTGGGTTACAACTCTCCGCGTCGCATTGTTCACAGCCCAGGTTGGGGAGTATTTGCTGTCGCCTGTACGCGCACAAAGCCTGCACAGATTGGACAAGCAGAAGTTTTTAGTTCTACGGTACAAGTATTCAATCACACCTCCTTTGAAAGTCAGCAGTCGTTTGGACTACACGGGGAGGAGCTGACTTTTTCACCACGTAGAACTCAGCGAATTTGAAGTCGACCAAGGTGAAGAAGTCACATCTCTGCATGCCTTCACGGCCACGCTGTCGGATGCACCGACGTCTCTCCTATGTATGGGTGTCACGTTGTTCGACGACGGAGAACGGGAGCCTTCCCGAGGGAGGCTCGCGCTCTTGCAAGCAAACGGGTCGCGGGCATCTTTGGTCCTGATGATGTCCGTCGACGTCACGGGTTGTGTATACGCGATCACTTCGATGCAAAATATGATTCTTGCTGCTGTCAATAGCTCTGTGAGTGGGGGGTCGTGAGTTTCTGCATATACAGGTTGACCGTTACCTCTCTAGGTCATCGTCTTCAAGGTTGAAGGGACAGAAAAACATGTCTCATTGACGCAGTCTACGATGTTCAATCACAATTACCTCATCACCACGCTCGTACCTCGGGACGACCGACTGTTGGTCGCAGATGCATTAACCTCGGTCTCCCTGCTGAAAGTCAAAGGCTCCCAAATTGAACCCATCGCCAAGGACTATGGATCCTTGTGGCCAACTTGTGCAGAGCTGTTAGACGACAACACCATCATCGGTGGAAATGTGAGAACGTGATGTCCGACCGCTTACGATCGGAGCTCACGTCGACCTCTAGAGCGACTACAATCTGTTCGCGTTCCGACTGCAAACGAACGAACTACACAGAGTGCTCGAGCGCGAAGGTCATTACTATCTAGGCGACATCGTGAACAAGTTCTTGCCTGGTGAGCGAGCGGCATGAATGTCTTGGAAATTCCACGGACACTGACATCGTTTTCAAGGCGCCCTTACCTCTCACGACGTGTCGGTTGACCTCCCGATGGTGCCTAAGCAGCTGTTTTTGACCCCGACTGGAAAAATTGGTGTCATCATTGACCTGACAGACGACGAGCTATCGCTTCACATGACGGCTTTACAGAGGAATCTATCGACCTTTTACGAACGTAGGACCGACGTCAGTCATTCAAAGTGAGGCTTCTTGCTTTCGGATTGTACACCATATTGACATCTATCCCCAAGGTACCGTGCACCAAAGAATAATTCTGGTCGAAGTGATCTAGAGGCAACCTCTGTTGGCTTCCTTGATGGGGACTTCTTAGAGTCATTCCTCCAATACATGACTGACGAACAGTCTCTCAAACAAATCATGGAAGGTCAGTCCGAGCCTGAGCGGTTGACGTTCCCGCCAGATCGGATACAGAAGGTGTTGGAAGGATTGCAAAGCTTGCATTGATACAATCGATCATAATAAGTGTATTCCAAGAAATGAATGTAACTGTACTCCGTGTAATGATGAGGTGCTTGATCAGTTGAAGAATGACTCGAGAAAGCGAAATCAGGACCAGAAACTGGTTAGAAGTTGGGTAGATGCATGAAGGGACGATACCGCCTGCCTGTCGAGTGCGATATCTGCTTGGTTATCAGATGCTTGACCAGCGAAGTAAAATCCCGAGATGAGAACCAGGTAACTGAAAGCGTATCAAAGTGAGTCGATTAATACCGACGTAGATGGTCGAGCGATATACCTGAGAATGAGGATACTGCCTCGATGATAGTTACTCTTCGCCTCGATATAGGTGTAGGTCATCAGGAATACAGCGAGGATGATGACTACAACGTCCCAGCGCGGGAAGATGAGACTAGTAAAGGTGTCGTAGGGATGGATATCTTGACAAGTAAAAAGAAACTCACGTGAATGAGTAGGCAATTTTCCCCATCTTCTCGGGAGCATGCCACGCAGAGAAGGCGACCATGGCAGGGATTTGGAGAAGACACACTTGTAGCGCATACGCGGAGCCAATTTCCATGCTGTGGATGACGAGTCAGCAAACATAGACGCGACGCTTGCTCAGACCAACCTTAGAGCAATGTTTTCATTTAAAGCGAATGAGATGGCATTCATGAATTCCGTGGTGTTGGGTACTAGAGCGAAAAGAGTGACACCAAGGAACTTCTCATCGATCCCGGAGCCCTTCAACACAACGTCCACGACATCGACGAGGAGCTCTGAGAGTTTTAATCAATGAAGAGACATGAACCATTGACGTGAGATATACCAGCGATGATCGCATAAAGTGCGGTGCACGCCAACAGCACAGCAGCGCTAGTCACCCGGCTCCATTCGGGAGCTTCATGCCCAGTATGACCACCAACCCCAGTGTCTGCATCACCCGCTACCGATGTCCTAACTCTTGCTGGAGAAATGGAGTGGCCCTGTTGATGCCGTAGCGCACTAACAGTTGCAACCGCAACCGCTCGCGTGAAATCGTCCTTGGTCATGCTCTCGGGTAGCTGAGTGTTTTTGATGGCCAAGTCAACGCTTTCTATGAGGGGCGTAAGGTGCTGGGTTGCAGGTGGAGGCGCATACGATACGCGCCTGAGTGAAGGCGAGGCAGGAGAACGGGACATTCCGGCTGGCTGCTGAAAAGACGTGGAGTCTACGGTCCTGGGAGCCGAAGCCTGGCTCTGAGAAGGCGCATCGTGCTCGAAACCTGCGGGATCCACGGGTTTATGTGTTTCTGAGGCGGGTTGTGGTACGATGTTGATAATACGTTGTTGATATCCTGAGGAACGGTGCGAAGGCGGAATTTCGAAAGATTGTAGTAGCGGTTGGGGGTTTTGCCAAATCTGCGTAGCGTGGGTACGTAGCGAGAACCACAATCCAACGAGATACGACTGGGAAGATCTTTGAGTAAATCCGAGGAAGCCATTCAGGCGATACTTACAAACAAAAGAATCGTTGCACAGAAGTACATCAAATTCTTCACGGTCGATTGGTAGAATGGATCCTCAACGGGGTCTGCGTGTTTGTAGTAGCAGTGACCACACTTCCAGTTGGGAACACCTTGGTCAGGGCCATCAGGACAACTGGTGCAGACCAACTGGAACTAAGGTGAAAAAAGCAGGGTGAGAATTGAGAAATATGGGGTATTTGACTGCACTCACGTTCCCATAGATCTGGTAGAATAACGTGGGAGTGAGGGTGCCGATGAAAGCCATGATTAACATCATGCTCGTGACTCCCGCACTCTTAGCGTTAAACTTTTGCTCCTTTTTCCTGAGCGCCCCCACGCACATACTCGTGCCTGGCATCAACAGAACTCCTGCGAGTAGACTCCCTACGATCGATCCTTCAACAAGATGTCCCTTGCCTTGAATAAGCGCGATAGAGTAAAGGATGACTTCAACGAAGGAACCAAACGTAGCATTGATGACAGCTCCCATCCCGATTGAAGACTGGGCTGAGATGGAAGCGACGGCCATGCCAATGAAGTAGGAGAGTGGTATCACGCTCGCGAGACACAAGATAAAGATGAGCATCTGGGAAGTGAGGAAGGCGAGTATTCCTGGAACATGTTCGATGCGCTTAGCGAAAGGAAGTAACACGAAGCCGTCGAATATGACGAAAAACACGAGAGGAAGGAGGTTGACGAAGATGATGTTAACACCACCGACGGTGTACTTGAAATAATTCCATCCTACGGCGCGATACACGCAAAGGAGCACCGTTGACTTTGGTATTCCTGCAGTCGAGGGCGCAGTTTGACCTTGGGAAAGTCGGGGGTGTTTGACAGAATACTTGACTGGGGCTGGGGCTGCGGAGCTAGAGGCATCGGCTGGCAAGGTGGTTGGGGCGCCAGCTTGGGTGGATGCAACGATGACTACGGGAGGCGGTGCGCAAAATCGGAGTCTTGTCGGGTTGGCGACTAAATACTTTATCAAAGCCCAATTGAGCTTCGCCATAGGAATGGTGATGATAAGCGCCCAGCATGCGATGCAGGCCAAGAGCATAAGAGGTGCGATCACGGAGCAAAAGGCGATCCAGAAGACAGTGCGACCCAACCAATCTTCGGACACCCTTTGGTAAGCATTGTTAGATGTGGCGGGTGAGGGTGCGGCGCCGTAGGACTTAGAGGGCAGTAGGAATTGCCGTGTATTAGCTATCGGAAGCAAGGAGGTGCCCTCATTTGGAGTGTGTGCCTGCACGTATGTTTGGGCTTGGCGGGGGGTGAGGAGGGTGATAGCAGGGGACCTGTGTGGTAAAGCCTCGGCGTTTTCCTCCAATCGACTTTCTTCGTCGTCACCGTCTTCGGTATTGCCCTCGACATACTTCCCAAAAGGCCATGCAACATACCAACCCAGGCCAAAGACGAGCGTAGAGTATCTGCGACCTCCCAAGGGCAGGATGTACAGGATGGCTGAGACAGCAAGGCACGCTAGGACCAACCACCACCCAAAGCAAAGAACCCAAAAGATGTTTCCAGGCAACAGATGGCGTTCCGCCTGAGCTGAAGGAATCGAATGTAGCGCGGCATCTGCATTGCGCGTGATAGATCTCGATTTCTTGTACAGAGCGGGTTTCCAAATACGCAGACCGAAGGGATGCTCGACGTTGATGAGAGATTGACGGTCTTTGAGCGTGATAAGGTCATCGTCCTCCCGCACTCGTTCAGTGTCTTCGCTCTCC
Organism: Tylopilus subfusipes; assembly: GCA_038091275.1. Classification (NCBI taxonomy): domain Eukaryota; kingdom Fungi; phylum Basidiomycota; class Agaricomycetes; order Boletales; family Boletaceae; genus Tylopilus; species Tylopilus subfusipes. The sequence continues at coordinate 7,591 of JBBPOB010000800.1, read as the reverse complement.
GGGCTGTCGTCCGAGTCGGGAGGGTCGTCAGCGACGGCCTTGCCCCGCGTATGAGGATTAGGTCGCGTATCTTCGACAGCATCGTTCTCTGAACTCTCTTGCTCTTCACTGAGCGTGTTGGCGTCGCGAAAGTTTCTCGCGTTACCCCGTGTACTGCTTAGGCTGCCGCTTCTGGCTCTGTCCCTGGAGGGGCTAGTGGACATGTTTCCTTGGAGATGCTGGTGGGACGCAGTGGGGGAAAGCGAGCGACTTGAAGATGGAAAGTAGGATGTTCCCTGATGATGATGGGGCGGGATTTCCGCAGCTGACCTGTTATAGCTGTAACTGCGACGGGGGGTTAGATGAGGAGGAGGCTGGTGGGCGTGCGCAGTTGGTGTGGTGGGTGTAGAAGCAGACGTGGCCCGGTTATCACCGTCTTCCTTTCCGCCTGCAGAAGGCTCGCGAACGCTCATTGCTTCTCCCGTTGGTCGACGGCGTTGCGGGAATGACCGTAGTGGAGCTCTGAACGGGGTGTTTCTATAAATGCACGCCTACCAATTTACATAATACCAGGTGGCCATATCTCATTGGCAATCACTCCGGGCCCCCGACATTCCGTATACTGGCTCGTTTGACGGAGCAACACAAATAGTAGTATAATTAGAGAAAGCATTATGGAACACGAACGACGGTCCAAAGGTGTATCGTTGTTTTAAACCAGTGTGGTGCAGACAACTGGCAAATCCCTCACTTCCGCAACAACTTCTCTCGCAACTCAGCACCCTTCAGCTGAGCTCGCAAGTACTCCAGACGGTCCTCGTACCTAGCAGTCACTTCTTGACGCCGACGCCGGATATCGAATAGCTCAGCTTCGAGTGCAGTCACCTCTGGTTCTTCATTCATCGGTGACATCGAACCCGGTAACCTCACTAGGTTGACGCTCGAAACACTCCCTAGTTCTGCCAAGCGAGCATGCGCGAGTGCCGGAGTCGAGGGGGGTGGAACACGGGCACGAGATGACAAGGACGACATGGATCGTTTTCGGTTCGCTGCGCTGGTGGCTGCCAGCCCACCAGCTGTCCGAAGCGATGGATTAGGACGATGGGAACGTGACTGGGAGACGTTGGTGCCGTACGAGGTGGTGGACCGAAGAGAGATACCATCAGCGTCGGAACCATGGTATGGCGTTCCCCGGCCTGATGCACTACCACCAGCGGTAAGGAAAGAAAAATCGCTATATTCCCCACCATTCCTACGATTCATGGTAGATATCGAAGGTGAGCGGGGTAATGGTTGATGCCCTGGCTTGTGCTGACTCCGGGTCAGTGCACTGAGCTCTAGTCCATTGAAGGCATCGAGAAGCCTCCTGCCCTCTGCCTCCAGTGCTTCAATCTCGAGACGGATGTCTTGAGATGATTTCACCTTGTCGTCGTCGCGCGACGCGTCGCTCGTCAGGATTGAAGGGGAGTGTTTTGAATCAGAACTGCGAATAGGGAAAGAGGATGGAGGTGCCACGGTGTCTAGCCGCCGCATACTCCGAGATATCGAATGGTAGGAAGCGCTGCCAAGCAAGCGATGCTGCGACTGGGGGGATGTCGGACTGTGATCAGGTCGCGATTCCGATCGCAGGGCCGGAGTAATAGTTCTCATGTCTGAGGGTATGGTTCTGCGTTTGAAAGGGCTGGACGTCAAGGAACCTAATGGAGATATACTGGACGATTCGCTGATAGCGCTTTCTTGTGTCGAGGTCGCACTGATGCGACGACTCGCACGCTTAAAGAGATTGGACACCGCTGATGTGACCGAGGCTCTTGATCGAATTGAAGGTGTCCTACGAGACTTGAACTGGAACGGATGGGGACTATAAGCTTCCGGGCTAGGCTGCGGGGCTACACGATGAACGACGGTCAGTCTAGATAAGACAAATGTAGATGAACTCATTCGGCTCACCTTCGTGAAACGAACGACTGTGAGAGCCCAAAGGAATGACAGGCGTCTCTGTGGGAACAGGGGTGCTAGCTAGACGTTCGAATATGTTTTGCCGCAGTAATCGGTACTCCTCGTCACTAAGCATGAGATGAGAGATGAGAGATGATTCCCCACAGCTGTCTGATCTGCCCGGAGTTGTTTGGAGGGACTTACTTTAGCAGACCTTCCGCATTGGCCGCTGCCAATTCATTGAGACGCTGTGCGAGAGTTGACCTGTCCTCCAAAGTGAACCTTTGAAGATTCAGCATAAGGGAAATACGGACGTTATCGCATCTGTGTTGGCGCGAGGCGCCGACCTAGGAATAGACGCCTCGAGGGGTCGCAACGACGAACGAGTGGGGGGACTTGTGGGTGATAGAGTACTCTGGTCGACGGATAACTGTGACCTGCCACCAACGCGCAAGAGTTGAGGTGATGTGATGTTGACGAAGGTTTCCCGTTGCTTTCCCTTGTATTTGCCATACTATAAAACTGAATGAGTGGCACAGCGAAAAGATGAATGTGAGAGTACTGACGAATCGGGACCGAATGACCTGGACCACCGTCCTGTCTTGCTCAAGGAGACTGGTATCTTCGGGCGTTCTGGAGGAGAAGAAGCCCATGGCCAGTGGGCTGTCAGGTTTCTCTGGTGGGCTACGCGCGAGATGAAACTTGGAACGAGGGATCGCGGGCGGAGTTGAGTGCCAGGGGGTCTCCATTCCCCGTTAATCCAGCCGAAGATGAAATAGGTCAGACATCCGACACCCTGTCCATCTCTAATTTCGGAGCCGTTGGTGACGTACGTCTAGTTCCATCTCCCGCTCACCCATGTTGCTTTTCGGCAGCCACGGTTTCAAACAGGTACAGTCCATTGTCAGACGACGCGCCGCCCAAGTTGACGCGAGGCGCTTTTCTGCCGCCGTGTACGGCAATGGCATCCCACCGCCTTTGGACGGCGTAAGGGTCCTTGATCTGACAAGGGTGTTGGCTGGTCCGACCTGTTCCATGCTCTTGGCAGACCTGGGGGCAGATGTCATCAAGATAGAAGAAACATCCAGGGGAGATGACACACGTCAGTCGTCCACGGTTTCATTTCATTCTCACTTGATGGGACCTTGCAGTGAACAGGATCGTGGTCACCCCCATCTGCACCTGTAACAGAAGATGCACCCATAGAAACTTCTCATCTACCCCCAGAATCGGCGTATTTCCTTGCGGTGAATAGGAACAAGAGATCGATCACAGTCGATTTCAAACAAATAGACGGCCTCGAAATCCTACACAAACTAGTCAAGTCCTCGGACGTCCTTGTCGAAAACTTTGTTTCTGGAAAGCTTGCTTCTCTGCGTCTTGGCTGGGAAGATTGCAAGAAAATCAACCCACGGCTAGTCTATGCTTCAATCACGGGTACTTACCCATGCTTTCAACGTGTTAATCTCATTTACAATAGCTTTGATAGGTTATGGGCAAACAGGGCCGTATCGTGAAGCCGCAGGTTACGATGTCATAATCGAAGCTGAGGCAGGCCTGATGCACATGTTAGCGTGTTTCTTCTACCTTCTCCGTTCATGTGTGCCATGATCTACCTTAGCACAGGTGAACCCGATCGTGTCCCATGCAAGGTGGGAGTGGCTGTCACTGACATCATGACCGGCCTCTATGCCCATGGTGCCATCATGGCAGGATTGCGTTCTGTGAAGCAAACTGGCCGAGGCGTGTGGATTGATTGTAACCTGTTCGAGACTCAAGTAGGCATGCCTTTTTATATTCAAAGTTCTCTGTTTAGGTCGTTCAGCTTGCAGGACTTGCTAACATAGCTTCTAATTACCTCATCGCCGGTCAAGAGGCTTCTCGTCAAGGCACTGCACATCCTTCCATAGTACCGTACCAGGTTTTCCCCTGCCAGGATGGCTTCTTAATGATTGGTGCGGGCAACGACAAACAAGTAGCCTTATTCATTTCAGTGATCTCAATCGACCCGCTGAATTGATCTTCCACAGTTCAGGCTTCTCACTACCACGATCCTCCAGAAGCCCGAGCTTGTAGATGATGCTCGCTTCTCGACAAACACGGCTCGGGTAGCGAATCGGCAAGAACTGGTTGACATAATCTCTACGGCGTTGAAACAACACAATAGAGACTACTGGATTGAGCGACTGACTGGGGTCGGGTTCGTATCATTTGGAGTCAAACGCATCCACACGAAAATGACATCGATCCCTAAGCATTCCGTTTGGACCGATCAATAATATCGGTCAGACGTTTGCACATCCCCAGGCCATTGCGCGCGAATCGACGATAGAAATCGAAGTACGTGTTTCGCCTGCGCTGCGTGCTTGCAGGGCTGGACAACCGTTCTGGGGATAGCATCCCCGCGCAGGCAGAATTCGTATGGTCGCGCCACCTGTTACCTACAACGGCAAAAGGATGCCAGTGAGGCGACCCCCACCCTGGCTTTCACAACATACGACGGAGGTATGTGGGCCACATGCATGTGTTGTTGTGTGCGGGCGTCTCATGTAGGTGTGTAGATCTTGCAGGAGTTAGGGTACTCGATCGATGAAATCGCGTGGTTGCGTGCGCGCAAGGTCGTGTAGCGTGTGTGGCGAGCGGAAAGAAATGGGGTACTGGGCGCGAGGAGATCGGATATCCGCTGTGGGTCGACTGGCAGAGCTGGCGCGGTAATGGGATACATGGTGTGCGTATTTGCAAATGGCCACCCAAGGGTTTGCCATTGGTGGTAATGTCCGCCGTAGAGGGGGGGTTGTTCCGAATATGGGCAATGGTGTGATGCGATCTCAAGGTCGATAATCAGTCGGCTGTCTAGTTATGTATTGGACTCCGGAAGAGATCCCTCTGGCCCGTCTGACTTGTAGCCTATTTCATACTTCGTTGCCCTCGATTTTGTCTCAGGTCTCTCTTCCCTCGTCGTGTCCTCCCGTTTCGCAGACCCAGCAGCGATGCGGACCCGGTCCCCCATTTACCACGACGAAAACCCAAAGCGCCCCCCACCTTCCCCGTCCAACAAGGCCCCGCCACCCAAGAAGCTGGACACCAAGTCTCGTGCCGTATCCGAAGAACCATGTCTCCCTCTCAAGGCCCAGCCTATCGCCACTCCATCATCAGAGCCATTCGCAGAGTTATATCCGGAAAAGGTACGTCCTCCCGTCTCGTAAATCCTTGTCCCTCCTCCGCCAAGTGTCCGCCGCACATAGCGCTCACCACAGTCCTTTGTTCCGCAAGTCGTCAGGCAATCGTGACGTCATGGACATGAGCGTATTCGATCAGATACTCGAGATGGACGAAGGAGACGACACCCGGGAGTTCTCCCGAGGCTTGGTTAACGACTACCTCGAACAAGCACAAGCAACTATCAAACAACTGGACGACAGCTTGTACGCCCGGCTGTCCCCCTACACAGTCACACTGACACCTCACTCGTTCCCAGCGCAAAGCATGACCTGCCACAGCTTGGTAAACTTGGCCACTATCTCAAGGGCTCCTCCGCTTCGTTGGGCGTCGTCCGAGTGCAGGAAATCTGCGAGAAGATACAGCATCTTGGCAATCCCCCCAGGGAGCCAGACGTAAAGATATCAGCAGAAGATGCGTTTGCACGGATCAAGCCGTTACTGGCTCGGCTGAAAGACGAACACGCTGCAGCGGACAAATTCCTCAAGAAATTCTTGGAAGGATGTAGTAAGCCTTGAGCTCCCCGGGATACCCAGTGGCCCCATGAGTTTCAAGGACCCGATGATGGTTGCTGTGCGATGGCCGTATACTACTAGACTGCACAAGCCATACACGAGGCTACGACACAGGAAGGCTGTATAATTCTCTGTATACTGTGACCGTTTCATCCCTTGTTTGTTCCCCGCATTACCTTGCCCTCCCGTCCATTACTCCATTACCTGCGTTTTAGTTCCCATCGAGACGCTGCCCGTTCCTTTAATTACATGCTTTTGACCTCGAGCTCTGATTCACCGTGATCAGTTTTCCTCGTATCGAAGATTCAATTCACTTCTGATTGACCCAGATTCATGGTAGCTTCTCGGATCTTGGAAATTCTCAAAGCATCCTCTATAGATGATAGTTCGGACTCGTCCGAGATCACGCGACTCCTTTGTTATCCGCGACGCGACGCGTACAAGTCTACTATGTACCATGTGCATGAGCCACGAGGATCTCGTCCTGCCCACGCCCGAGCGCTTTTCTGCCTTTCCCTATGACCCGCCCTATTCCATTCAGATGGACCTCATGAAACACGTCTATTCTTCCATCGAACAAAGGCAGGTCACGATCATCGAGAGCCCAACAGGCACGGTACGCGCCGAGTCGGAGGCCATCGTCTCCCTCCGAGTCGCTGACGCTCTCTCCAGGGAAAAACTCTTAGTCTCCTCTGCTCAAGCTTATCTTGGCTCACCGACGAACGAGAACGTGCGCGCAAGGGACAGATTGCTCAGCAAGCGGTGCAAGGAGCTGGTAAGAACTGCTTGCGAGGTCAAATGTCACGTGTCTCACCCCACTGCCGCGCGACGCGGTCGCAGAACCGGCGTGGGTTTCCGCTCAGGTGACACAGATAAGGCAACGAGAGCTCGAGGCACAGGACCGCGAATATGAAGAAAGGCTCGCAAAAGCGAGAAAGGCCGAGGCCCGCCTGCGAGCGTTGGCAAACGCGAGGGTCACGAAACGTCAAGTATGATTGTTCACAGTTGCGTGCACAACATCTGACCACGGAAGATAGCGAGTTCCTACGAAGGCCGTGCAGGCACCTGACGAGCAGGATAAAGAACGGTATCTTCCTGATCGTGAAATGGACGAAGCAGAAGACAATATATCACCCGCCGTTCGTCAACTGATGGCAAAGTACGTCGCCTTTGATCCCATCATGGAGCGGATCTCCCATACTCAAACATAGGCTCAACAATTCGATCTCGAACCACGAACGAGTCGACGCCCAAGAACCGACGTGTGCCAAAGTTTACTATGTATCCCGCACTCATTCCCAGCTGGCTCAAGTCATTCCCGAACTTCAAAAATTAAAGTTCAAGCATGTATCATACACTCATCTCCCTTCTCATAGCCCTGGTAACGAGGCCTGCTCTGTTTCGTGCGGACAAACGAAGAAGCGCAACCTGGAGGCAGATGATGAAGAGCATACCGTGACTGACCGACGGCAATGGCGAACTGTATCTCTCGGGTCGCGCAAACAACTTTGCATTAATGAAGATATCAGGTCGAAGCCGGGGGACTTGGATGAAAAATGCCGGGAATTGCAAGATGGTCGATACGTCTGCTTGATGTTATGCGAGTCCGCTGATCATGGATATAGGACACGAGGAGAGACGATGTCCGTATCTTCCGCCTCCGGAGGACCAAGTACGCTTGATCGATCTCCGAGATCAAATTCTAGTGAGTCTACGACCCCACAGCTTCAGCGGTATTCACAATTGTTTCACAGGCATCTTCAAAAGACATCGAAGATCTCGCCATTGCTGGAAAGAACGCTCAGACATGCCCGTACTATGGTTCTCGTAAGGCAATCCCTCAAGCAGAGGTTGGCTGTTCAATGTTCGCCACCTTTTTCTTTATAACGCAATTTGATCATATATCCCAGCTCGTGACCCTTCCATACAATCTTTTATTA
>JBBPOB010000799.1:0-13015 GCA_038091275.1 Tylopilus subfusipes | reverse complement strand
TTCTACTACATTTACAAGTTGCTGTCACAGTACTAGTGAATTAGCTATGACATGGTCATGGTGATCTCGTGACAAATTGGGAGCAGAACACAGTGCCACCATCTCTTCCTCACCCCTGCATGACCAACCATTGACCAACCCTATCATGGGATGGACGAGACAGTTGACAAAGAAATCATCACAGTCACCTGAATCTCCCACTCAGGTTCATAGAACATGATCACTGCCTTTGAGTTCATTCTTGAAGCCTCCAAGTCTGAGGGTCATCACACAGCTGAAGGAGGCTAGCAAGGGAACTCACTTGAAAGCCAGGAATATCAAGAAATGCTATAATGGACACGTCAAGCGGGGCCATGAGTGGCTCACACAGCATTTCTTGACCGTCAGTAGTAGCAGTGAGGAGAAGTGGCCAACCCCTGACAACATTGAGGAAGATGACCCATATGCTGACCCAAAGTTCCCACACGCATTTGATCCTATGCCGAACAAGTGCTCAGACAAGGCACTTGTGCTGCTTCTGACCTACAAGGGGTTTCACCAGAGCCTGAGCAAGGGCATGGTTGAGGGAGTTCAGGCCGCATTCAAGGATCTGTGGGACAACATGTGAGTGACAAACCTCCATTTTGCAGTGGGTGACCTTGTGCGACTCATGGCTCTCCAGCGAGGGCGACTGGTACCGCAGGAGATGGCAGTTCAATCAGATGGACCGGTGGTGGGAGGGCAATCCAGCCAACTTGGCTGAGGTTGATGACATCATGAGTTCCCTCAAGCACAAGGCCAGCTCTGAGGACAGCGACAGGAAGCATTCACTGCTGATGTCCAAGGACCTCATGGACAGAATATTGGCATGGTTGATGAAAGTGTGTCTGAGGCTGAATGAAGTACTCCCTGCACTGCAGCGAATTCTGGATGGCATGACTGCATCAGACACTGGTCTGCAAATGGATCTAGCAGACCACACACTTATCATGCGTCACCTGGAACAGGTCGCATTCGATGTGATGGCATGGATTCTGTGGACGAGGTAAGCTCAACATCAAGTTGAGGGCTCGGTTGCAACATGAACTGCCCTACCAAGAATTGGAAGCACACTTACATATGTCCACCACAGATGCTTCGAGCTTGTCAAGTTGAGAAGATGACATGTTGTGATTGCTGATCCTGTCAGCATTGACCATGTCCTGAAGAAGTATCTTGTGGGCAAGATCCTGGTTTTGAGCGACCTATTCATATCATTCAATATCCACCTCAGAAATTGAAAGGGCTGGCAGAGGAAGGTCGACAAAGGGCAGACTGAGGCTGATCTCAGAGGTGTGTGCAATGCAACTGATTGTTGGAAGCATATGGGAGCTGATCAGTGAAAACACCATGATGATGTTAGGCAACCACTACATGATTTTCCCTCAGCCCACCTTACCTGGGTCTGACTGTTTTGTTTGGCTGTTGATCTGGATGAAGTGGTTGGAGGCCTTCCATCATGGGTGTGTGATGGAGCTCAATGACTGCATATTCCCATCAATGGGTGTGAACGGCGTCATCCAGCCTCAGGAGCAGCTCTCCCATGATATGGTTCAAAAGTGGATCAGCGAAGTGATGTCTGGTGCTGGAATTCTCAACTCATTCTCCACCCACTGCTTTCGATGAGGTGGCACACAGTACCAGTTCATGCATGTGCCTGTTGGCGAGTGCTGGTCCTTGGCCAAGGTTCGCTAGTGGGGCAGATGGGCTGAACAAGAGCACATAGGTCCCCCAGTCTGCTGAAGCAACCAGAAAACCAGGGCTGACAGCCCAGTCTCACTCACCTTTTCCTTTTTGCAGCGTGACACATTGATTCAGTACCTTCTTGATGAACTTCACACCTATGAGACCAACTACAGCGATGCGTTGGCCCCGACACCACACAACCCAACCGAGTCACTGATGGAGGAGGCTGCACTTGTGTGGGCAGTGTCAACGTAGGAGATGTGGTCCATCCACACCTCAGTCATGATGGATGTCCACAAACTGAGGGCTGATATGGACAATGTCAGCAGTGCCATATGAGAACTCACCAACATCATTCTTCAGTCACACAAGCACCCCAATGGACTGCTCACAGGTCATGACAGTCATGTGAACATCGTCGCCCCATCATGGCCACAACCAGCACCCCTTACCATCAAGATTCCACCTCGCACCACTGGCAGTAGTGGCAGGAAAGCCACCAGTGGCTCCACAGCCCTGACCATCCCCAGCGCCGGTCTCTTGCACCCTCAAGATGTGAAGCTAGCCTCCATCACTGCTACCATGAGCAGGCATGCACACACCATGGTGAGCACACATCCTCCGAGTCCACCTCCATTGCAGTCCTTTTGTGTGCCCAAGTATGAGGACCAGCTGCCAGTGGGAACCCTTGGTTGAGGGAGCAAGAAGTCAGACACTGGCATGCAGCCATGCCTGGGCTGTGGAAGGACTGGTGCACGCAGACAGTTGTCCCGCTCACTCCCAAAGCCTGGTCTCATCATCCCCGACATTCCCATTCTCTGCGCTAACAGGACACATTGTCCCAGAAAGGACTCCTGGAGGGACATCATGAAGCACTGGGTCAGTGGGGACCCAGAACTTGGCCTTGACATGCCGCTGAGCAAGTGGCTGCTCGCCTGGATCCAGGGCAGCAACTGTGTCTTCGCCGTCAAGCACTACGAGCGGTTGGTCATTGTGCTCGAATTCCTGAGTGTGAGTTTCCTTCCCATCGGAGTCCAAGTTCCTGACTCCTTCCTGTGGTCGTGTGCCAGTGCTCACCTCTTCTGATGACCTTCAAATCCAGGTATGGCTCCAATGAGGCCAGGTTTCTCACCACATACCCACAGGCAGAGAGGGGGCACACCACCCTCCTGCACACAATCTACTCAGCCCAACATGAACATGGAGAGACCACGGTGCAGCCATGACGCAACGCATGGTCAAGCTTGACCCCCCCAGAGGCAGACTTGGAGTGACAGTGATGATGGCATGGCCTGTCGCACCATTCCACCTCCCAGGCCGTTTCATCATCCTGTCTTGCCCCTGGTGTGTCCATCCGTCCTGCATGACATGCCCTCACTGTAGTGCAACATGACGGGACACACGCCTTGCTGCCATGTCTCGTCTGCACCTGCCACCTCACCTCACCTCACCTTACCTTACCTTTCGAACTAGTTGTCGTTTGCTTGCATGTGTAATACTCGCTCATAGTCAGTCAGTCAGTCAGTACACACACTGTCTCGATCTCATCATTGTGTCTGAGTCATTTGATCACTTGCTCAAGCTGCACTGGCAACAAGCACGAGGGGGATGGCACATGGGAAAAACCTGAGGTCGACCGGTCATATGTGGCACGGCCAATGGGAGTGTGCACAGCTGCAGCACCGCACATTTGTTTTCTGGCATAAGTATGGTTAATCAAAGAAATTTACAAAGCAGTGCTGTAAATGTGTGAATGGGTCTCACTTCAGAGAACCCCAGATTGCACTGCCATGAAGGGGCAATGCGTGACTGGCACAATGTCCAAGTCATGGCCAGCTTGTGGTTGGGGGTGCAACTCGGACTGATGATGACGCAGCGCCGGATGGTAGAAACTGTGTGGTGTGAGACCGTCCGTGCAGGGGAAAACGCTGCGACGAGCGCTCGCAGGACATGGCAATCTTGTGCTAGCTGTGCAAGCTCGTCATCCTTCATCCAGCCTGGCCCGTGATGGCTCAATGCCGATCCCACCAGCACTGCCAGCAACTAGCTTGCATGCTCAACCTCCTCGATGATGGGTCCTCGTCCAACATCCCGAATGTGTCAATCTGCTGCTCAATGAATGCGCTGTCCATCCTGTCTTCACTCTCAGGGCGGCTAGATGAGCTGGACGATGAGACCTCTACATCCACTTGATGCCATGGTCTTCCCTTGGGTGCTATACACCCTCATTGGTGATGGGCACGGTTCAGCACTTGCTCCACCTTGCTCTCAAACGACTCTCAGGGTGGGTCATCCCTGGCATGCCAGTGGGCTTGAGCCAGTCGTGGTAAGCATCATCGACAGTCTCCATGAGACTTGCTTCCTCCAAGTCCTCTCCCCGGTGTGTTGGGCACTGATGTCACTCACAACCTTGTGTCCAGCAATAGTGTCCCTGATGCTGATGCTGAAACCGTTGTGGAATAGCCAGAAGTTGACGACCGTTTGAACCCTGACATACTGAACACCGATCACATGGCCTCCAAGTCTGGGCCTGTCCCACAGAAGATGATGTGAACCAGACCACTCTGTGTGGCGCTGACAGTCTTTTTGTCAATGATTCCGAATAGGATTTTGCCATTGTCGACCATTGTGCTGTTGTCGAAGACAGGACTTGACGACCTCAGATCAGACACACAATTGAAAGCACAGGGAGATGGAGAGATGGAAGGAGTGACAAAATAGGCGAATAGCAATGAATTGGGGCGGGTGGGAGGGGCAGGGGAACAGGTTGCTGAGAAATCCTCATGTAAAGCTGAAGGGGAGCCCTGATGAAGGAATGAATGTGCAGCAGGGCAAACTGTGAACCGAGCAGAGAATCAGTGCAAAGAAGTGAGCAAAGGGAACTCACTGGGATACATACAGAGATCGTTGATGCTGTTGAGTACACAGGAGGAGTGATGGGTGAAAACTTGGATTCAAGGCAGGAATCTGGCTGCACAGACAGGTCAAGCCAGCAAGTTGGAGTCCAGCATATGGGCACATTGTGGCAGATGTTTGGAGGCAAGAATGGAACTTTAGGCCTGGCTTGGCCTGGAGGTCAAAAGTAAGGCTCTTCCACCAGCTGGAAAGGGGCACTTGAGACTCCTGAGATGTGTCGGGTGAGGAGATGGAGTTGTTAGAGGCGACAGAGGTGACAGACATATGCCAAGATGGAAGACAATGAACGAAAGCGATGTACAGACCCAAGGCTTGTAAATTTTACCAAATTTTGCACTGTCTTTCACTTATCTCACTTTACACCGCCATTTTTCCACTTTGCACCACTTTACAACTCATTCGACCTCTCCACGCATACAGTGTTGGGTTTCCCCCCTTAATTTTTTTCCCTGTCCACAAGAATGCTGTCTGAACGCCACTATATGCTTCTTTCTTTTGTTTTCCTTTCCACCCAATTCAAGCATTCTCATTTCCTCACTGCCCAACCCAACAATACTGTCTGTGACTGCAACACAGCAACTTCCTGATTGGGATACATTATGTAAGCCCACCATCGCGCTGCCTGTCGCCAGCCTGCCATCATGTTCCCAGTTGCTATTGTCCCCAGCCCAAGCTTTGATGTGCTCACTGCTCACGATGTCAATGATTCCAGTCCGTATAGCACCCTTTTGCATACTGCTGTGTTCATGCCTGCTTTAGCATGGAATCCAGACCTGGAGAACCTTCCTCCACTAGATCCAAAGGATTGCCTTCTCCTTGGCAACCCATCAGCAAACTCTGCCCTGGCACTGTATATAAATGGGCCACACTGGTGTCAGGTTCCACCATGTCAACACCTCTTTCCACTCATGCCCCAACAGTCCCACAGCTCAGGCTGTGAAAGACTGAATATCTCCAGGTCAGAAACATACCGTCTCTCGCTCTCATACATGTTGGCCACACTTACTCACTCAATTTGCGACAGAAGATCACCCCCACAACATATCAATGTTTCTTGCTCCACCCACTGGTACATCAGCTGCAAGACATAGAAGCCTCCTTTGCTGCATGCAACGACCCTTTCCTATTTGACTTTTCAATCTCCCTGCCATCCAAACAAGCCGGGCAACACCACCATCAAATCATTTGAGGTATTTTCAAATGTTGATATTTGAGCCAATGTGTATGATTTGTTCAGGTTTAATAAGCAGCCTGGAGAGGAGCCAATCAATGTCTGTCATGGTCATTTTCTCTCACTGCCATGTTTCTGACATTCTTGTTACAGGTAGAAGTTCCTTGGCTGGATTGTGCTATTTTATGACTCAGACCTATGGAATCCAACTAGGTGATATCGCAGATCCAGGTTACCCACATGGGTAGTAGGTGCAGGTGCAGGTCAGATGAGCACTTGTATGCCCCCTCTGCCAACTGCACAGTAACTGCCTTTCCCTGGGCTGGTTATCCCTACACTTCTCCTGACAACGGTGTTGCTCACCCTTGAGCTACTGTCTACAATCTCAGTGCTGGCGAGCTCTCCTCCAATGGCCTCTGAACTACTGGTGTCCTGGATCAAACTCCACACCATTCAAAAGTCAAAGTTTGTCTCCTCATCCTCATCAATAAGTCATGCCTTTGGCATGGTGCAACATCCCTCAGGCACCTCACAGTGTCAAGATGGCAGTCACATTCATGCATGTCAGTGGCCACTTCACTGCCATGTTCAAGCGGCGCAAGGCCTTCTTGCACTGGTACATGCAAGGGAGTACTATGGACTTGGAGGCAAAGGCCCATGGCCCCACTGTGCCAGAGCCACTGCATGCTCAACATCCCTGGCCAGTAGTTCCTTGAGGCTGAGTCCAACATGCAGCTCAAGCATACCTTGGTCTACTACAACAAGATTGGGTCCAACGGAATACTAGTACGTTCCTCACGTTGTCTTGAGCCACATCTGACCCAATATCCCTGGCTGGTAGTTCCCAGAGGCCAAGTCCAACATGCAGCTCAAGTGTATCTCGGTCTACTATGTACTACAGTGGGCCACTGGTACTACAAGCCTGAGGCTCCAAGTCTGATAGCGGTGCTCGTGGCCCTTTGAGTTAGCTTGCAGTTGGCTGCTTCGTTTTGGGTTGATGATGACAAATCCATCCTCACGTCTGTGCTGTCAGGGGCCCCCCTATTGTATGAAGACTTTGTGCATCAATATGGGTGTCAAGGGATTGTGGCTGGTGAGCATCATGTTCTCGCCTATCACAGCAGCTGCCTGAAATTTAACTGCCCCAGCTCTTATCTTCCGCTTCAGATGAGCGCTCACTTGTGGAGTTCATGGTGAATGAAGGCTTTTTGCCTTCTGCTGTGCATGTGGGTGATGTGAGGCTCCTGACCCTCGGGGTTGATGCAAGGTATGGATAGATGATGCTGATCTGAGCCTGTGATTGATGTGACTGTGGTGGCAGCACATGAATGCACACAGTCTGCTATGCATTTCAATATAATCATGCCAGCGCAGGGAGGAACCTGGAGCTTTGAACTCTGTTTTACCGCCTCACATCCTTCCTCAACATTCCTGCCCACACGATATTCATTTTCGATGGACCATCACATCCACATGTAAAGTGGAACAAGCAAGTCTGTGTGATCCCACATTGGCTCACCACAATTTTCCAGGGGATGCTAGCCGTGTTTGGATTTGTGCAGTACGAGGTAAGTAGTTGATAAACTAATGTGAGGCGATGTCAGACTTTTCACCCAGGCTCCTGGTGAAGCTGAGGCTGAGCTGGCCACTCTTACTCAACATGGCATCATTGACACTGTTCTGACAACAGACATTGATGCCATTGTCTTTGGCACAACCTATGTCATATGCTGGTAGGTTTTCTTTTTGTTTCTATCTATCATCAGCTAACTGACTTTGTTGTCCACTGGAAACCCAGAGCCACCTGGCTATTTTGATCATGTTGAGGTCTACACAGATCATGCAATTGCCAGTGCCACAGGTATGAGCCATGAGGATCTCATCTTGATCACTATTCTCAGTGGTGGCGACTATGATGTAAGTTCAAGTTGCTAATCTTCCCCAATTGACCATACCGGCATGTTGATGTTGCTATATAGGATGGAGTTCCGCACTGTAGCATCAAGATCACTCATGGAGTCTCCCAGTACAAGCTTGGCCAGGTCCTAATCCATGTGTTCTCAACCAAGTCCCAGAAAGACTTCATAGACTTTTGTTGTGACTGGTGAAAAGATCTTCAGCAGGTGTTGGTGACTGACCCTGAAGGATACCTTGGGCAGGTGTATCCCACAGTTGCAAACTCAGTCACAGACTCCTTCCTGGACCGTGATGTCTTGCAAAAGTATATTCATCTGATCACTATGTTTTCATCCTACTTGGGCACCCAGGATGTCACAACCACCACGACCAGCCAGGGAGATTCAGGATATCACACCCACTCTCTTCAGCCATGTCTCAAGATGCTCGCATCCTTCTGCAAGAATCATTTTGAATGGGATGGCGATGCTGCCATGGCAAAGATGCATGCCACTGTATGGGAGGGTGCAGAGCTGTGTCTACTATGCGGGGTAAGCATGTGTTGCTGTCTTGAGCAGAGTGACAGGTAAACTCATTGGTTGTTAGCTAGAAAAGCAGCCTTATGACATGCCAATTCTCAATTCTCAACTCAGATTCATTCACTGCAGAGTTGTGGACACAGTAGGCTCAAGACTTGTTGTCTTCAAGGTACGACTTGACACTAGGCAGTTTGCCAGTGCAGTATGCACAGTACTATTGCCTCCACTCAAGAAAAATGAGCAGGAGCACATGTTTGTCACTCTCCCTGGATGTATTGTGGAGTATGTGTTTCCAAAGGAGATGTGGTACAATGTCAATGGTGCAAGGGTATTTTTCCTTTCCCACAACCAATCGGTGTCACTAACGAGGTCCATAGCATGTGTCAACTGCGGACACAAACGTAAAGGCATGACAATGGGCGGAAGTCCGTGCCTTCCTACATGGCGATGCTGATGCTGGCCAAGGCATACCAGCAGGCAGCACTGTGATCAACCTCACTGAAGACTCCGGGACTGAGAACCCTGAGGGAAATTTGGATGCCAGTGCAGACTCAGATGTCGAGATTGTTGATTGAGAGCATATGTGCCATGTCTGTATTGTACTCACATATATACAAGTGGTGTAATGTGATCAACACAACATTGACAAACCCTAAAACTCGACATCTCGAGAAGATGAAGTCAGTTATGAAATTGACCCTGTCTCAGTTGCAGCCTACTTTCAGAGCCATCACAGGTAGCTTTTCTTCTTCATACATTCACTCATGGCATGTGCCCAGACTTGGAGCATAGCAAAGAAATCTCCCCAGCCTTCTGAGTCACCACAAAGGCGTCACAAGCGGCCATCATTATCTAGAACATCCTTGAAAGTCATTGAGCAGCTGAAAGAGGTAGGCAAGGAGACCCACCTCAAGGCCCCCAACACAAAGAAGTGTTATGCAGGTCATGTGAAGCATGGCCATGAATGGCTCACCAAGTTCTTCGATGGCACAACCCCATCTGTGGACCTGCCCTGGTTGACCCCTGAACAAGTGCCAGTTGGCCAGGATGGCCCAGACCCTTATACTGACCCTGCCTTCACTCGTGCATTTGACAGCATATCAAACAAGTTTTCAGACAAGGTGCTCTCACTGTTCTTGACCTACGAGGGATTTCATCAGGACCTCAGGAGAAACATGGTTGAGGGCATACAAGCCACTTTCAAGGACATCTGGGACCAAGCATGAGCTGCAAGATACACTCGATCCCAATGCCAGTGAGTACTGACCATTTGATAGTGATAGCAGTGGCCACTACCATGGGAAGTGGCACTGCAACCAGCTCAGTCAGCGCTGGGAAGGCAATCCTGCAGAATCACCTGAAGTTGAAGATGTCATGAGATCTCTCAAGCACAAGGCAAACTTGGAGGATGGTGACAGGGCTCACTCACTTCCGATGATGGCGGCATTCATGAAAAAGATGCTAGCATGGTCTTTTGAGACCTGTCCGTCACTTGCAAAGGCAATCAGGGCACTAGAATGTGCATTTGATGACATGTCAAGTGATCGCACTGTTCCTGCACTGAAGGTCGACCTTTGGGAATGTGTGCTGCTCACCCGCCACTTGGAACAGCTTGCCTTCAACACAACAGCATGGACTCTATGGACCAGGCAAGCCTAGATAGTCTTTTGAAATGAAAGCTGGAAAGAGCTAAAACATTTATGCTCACCTCAGATGCTTTGAGCTTGCGAAGCTGCAGTGAAAGCACATCACGATCAGCGATCCAGTAGTAGTCAACCATGCTGTGAGGAAATACCTGCTTGACAAGAAACTGGTTGGAAGTGATCTGGTGGTACATTTTGACATTTGTCTGACAAACTGAAAGGGATGGCAATGAAAGGCTGACAAGGGTGGAGACAATCTCAATGGTGCGTATTGATGTCCGTCATCATGGTATGATAGTACAAGATAGAACTGATAATGCTTGATGGTTGTAGGCAACCACTATCAGTTGTATCCACAGCCTCATTTACCTGGCTTGGATAGCTTCCTTTGGCTCTCTGTCTGGATGGGGTGGCTGGAAGTCTACCACTATGAGTGTGAGCTGGATTCAGATGACTGTATCTTTCCATTCATGGGAGCAAATGGTGTCCTGCAGCCTTATGACCAACTCTCCCACGACACTGTTCAAATGTGGATCAACAAGGTGACTGTGGGAGCTGGGATTTGTGGTTCCTTCTCCACGCACTGCTTTCAATGCAGGGGGGCCCAATACTGTTTCATGTTCACATCAATCGGTGAGTGCTGGACACTAGCAAGGGTCCATTGGTGGGGTGGCTGGGCTGAGAACAAGCAGGTCTGTGCATTTCCTCACCAACAAGGTCACTCGCACCCACAGACTGAACTTGAAATTCTCCATGCCCAGCACGACACCCTTATTCAATACCTCCTTAATGAGCTGCATATGTATGAGACTGACCACAGCAATGCTCTCATGCCAAGATCCCGAGATGCTGATGAGTCACTCATGGGAGAATGTTCCCTTGTCCAGCCTGTCACCACCGAGGAAGTGTGCTCGATGATGGCATCACTCAAAACCAACATCTTGGACCTGAGGAACCAGATGGGGCATGTCAAGGAGGCCATTGATGCCAACATCTCGGATCTGAGGGACCAGATGGTGCATGTCAAGGGGACTGTGCAGGACCTCACCAGCATTGTCTCCACCAAGGTGTCTCTTTTCGGAACCATGAACATACATCACACCAACTCTGCCAACCCAAACCCATCCAGGAAGACTCCAAGTCAGACCAAGGGACTCACCATCAAAATCCCACCCCTCGTGGCACCCAGGACTGCCAGTGGTACTAGTGCTAGCAGGTGCTGCAACACAGCAGCCACTGCCATCACACATCTGTCTCCTGGGTGGGCTTGTGACTTGACCTCCATTTCCATGATTTCTGATGATGGTCAAATAACACCTTCAACTTCAAGATTGGCTGCTCACACTGGCATACTAGCAGGAGGTAGCAGCCATACTGCCGGTGGTCACCAATGAACCTTGTTGTCATGCCCCCTTCTGACAGCAGGGCTTGTCATACCTGACGTTCCCATGTGCAATCTTAATGGGAGCCGTTGTTCAAAGAGCGAGTCATGGCAGGATATTGTCAAGCACTGGATGGAGGGCAACCCAGCACTTGGTCTTCATACCCTGCTCAGGGACTGGCCTCCTGAATGGACTTGGCACAACAACTGGCTCTTCGCTGTCAAGTACCACCAATGTTCCCTTGTCGCCCTTGAGTTCCTCAACATGTGAGCACCCACTCCTCACTGCTGTGCCTGTCTCATGGCATCTGTCCATTCTAAAAGTGTTGGACTCACCCAGGTTGCCTGTACAGATATTGGTTGGACAAGGCCCACTTCCTCACTGCATATCCAGAAGCTGCAAAAGGCCACACTGCTCACTTCAACATGATCAACATTGCACGCCAAGCTCAGGGAGAGCGTGAGGTGTGGGCATAGACCTCAGGTAAGTCAGCCTGTCGCCCAGTGTTCAAGTCATGTGCTCAGCCTAACCTGGTTTCTTCCTTCCAGATTAAGCCTGAGGTCTTCCTTCATAACCCTGCCAGTCTGTCTTGACCCCTCCAGGTCTTTGTGCTGTCGGAAGTACAGCATTGCATGTCTTCGACTCACTGCCACCGTTACCCAATGATAGTAGTAGTAGTAGCACCCCTTCCGAGTTAGCAGCACATTGTTCTCAAGCATTCCACTGATTGCATGTTCTCGAATACCATACCGTCCTCTGAACACTGGATGTTGTGCTCGTCACCATGCCATGCTATCTGTCTGGAGTTGTGTCCTCATCCTCATCCTCTCTCCTCCTTTGTCATGAGTGACAAGGACATATGCTGTCATTAGTCAGGGAAAGATGAATGAATGCTAGGGGACTCTTCTATCTTCCCTCCAGGCCCAATCTAACTATAAGCTGGTGATGAACAACACACCTACCAGATCAAACAATAGTGTGGCTAGTAAGTGAGTGAGAAACTTAGCTAATTGGATCCCTGGTTGTTCTTTCAATCTCGAATAATCTATTCAGAGAATAGGGTTGGCTTCTTCCTAGCTTGTGGTGTTAAGGGTGCTAATATCTATTAGCAAAATGGTGTATGTAGGTGGCTAATCACACTATGACTGGCAAGGGTCTAAGCTTCTGTATGCTTTCCTACTTGAAGTGTGGGAGCTGTGGCTGTGTGGGAAGTCTTAGTAATAAGGTTACCAGATGTAGTAATTTCTGAGATAGTCAGTTCCTAATGCCTGGTAGTTGTTGAGTTATAATAAGCCTAGCAAGAGTTATCTAAAGATAATATCAAGAGGCACTTTGTGCGAGAGTTAGTTATCAAATGTGGTGGGGAGAAGTGTGGGAAAGTTCGCTTAAGGTTCACTCAGTTCACACTCAATAGGGCTTAGTAATAAACCTCTTTATTGGGAAACTGGAGTGCTGATTTGTGGTAGTGTGTATTAACAATTACTAGATATTCCTAGATTAGATTTATCTAGGTTATGATTGCCTTTCTGCTGGAGTGGCTATCCAGTAAGTGTAGCTTATATAATCAGGTAAGTGCCTGATTAGTAAGCCTTCCTCTTTAGTACTACCTTTCTGCTTTAGTGCTAGGCCAAAGATGGGGAATAGTATACACAAGATTGGACTAGTATAAGTGTTATTATCTAATCCTTTGTGAAGATCTAATCTCCGCTCTGAGGGGGGATCTTATCTTATCTTATCAGCGCATCAGCCCTCCTTATATGCTAC
>JBBPOB010000798.1:0-13017 GCA_038091275.1 Tylopilus subfusipes | reverse complement strand
GATTAGAGAGCCAATGAGAAAAGACGAATGAGAAGTCGTACCACTTGTACGAGCTTCCAATAGGAAGGTGAGATCCTGTATCCAAAAGAGGATCAGGATTAGTAATACATGTCGAAGAAGGGCAAGATAGCGAGAAGTGGTACAAGGAAGAAAGAGAAATCGTAACAGTAATCATCCCGGTGTTGTTCGGTTGTGTGCCCAGTGCCTCAGCACTTAGCACATCGTTCCTTCTTTGAAGAGGAACCCGAACCGGAAGATTGTGAACCAGTTTGCTTATGTGGTTTGAACTTTGAAGTTCCCACTTGCAATTGGTTTGCCAACGACCTGTCAACTATCTGTTCTTCTTCCGCATAGACCATTGATTTCAAATTCGCCATTATAAACTCCGCGGTGGTCTTTGTGTGGACCACAGTTGTGACAACGGAGTCGAATGATTCAGGGAGGCCAGCACACATTATCATAGCCCGCAGGTTTGCTGGAAGATCCAGCCCAGCAGTTGTCAAGTCAGAGAACAAAGTCTCCAGCTTAGATAAGTGTGCCGACATCTTCATCGGCTTTTCAGAGTCATCGTTTCCAGTTGCACGCCACTGCATTATTTGTCTAAAGGTGGCGAACTGGCTGGTCAGTCCAGTCATGGTGAATTGAGCCTTGAGAGTATCAAGGCTGGTCTTGGCGAGAGATGTGTGGTTTGCATTGTATGTATCTGAAATATGAACACAAAGTTCTTCCTTGATATAGAGGCCAATGACACCGTTCACTTGGAGATCAGACTCCATCCAGGTTTCCTGGTTAGCGACGTCTGCCGGAAATGTGGATTGTCCACTAGCAATCCACCAGACTTTAAGTGTCATTAGGTAGGACTTCATGGTTTGAATCCATGAATTGTAATTGTCCTTGCCAGTCAAGACAATGACGTTCCTCGTGATTCCGGATTCAGATTTTGACATTTCTAAAGTAAACCAAGAACAAGATATTCAGTGACTGTATCAGTTTTCAATGGAACATAAGAATGCAGTGAAAGTGGTGATTCAGGAATTGCTATTAGAGAAGGGTCGATAATCGACACTCTTATCTTTGGTCTGCAAATTTCTTCTCTTTCCTCCATTAGATCGAAGCACATGTCTTTGAAGTAATGGTAATTAAGGAAAGTTTTATCCTTAATTGTAAATGACTTTTCATCATGTCCAGTATAAGACAAAAAGAGATTTTTGCTATAGTGACAAAGTAAAAGTTTATAGTTGCTAAAGGCAGTTTCAGAATGCTGCCCTTGGCTTGGCGGCACGTCACAGACGTAATGACTGCCTGCAACTATTGGGAGTGGGAACACCATTATTGGTTCCTCGGTTAGGCTGGGCTCTTTTAAGAGCTCTTCCATCACCAGGTTGTTCCAGATCTTCTGGCTCCTTACGTGCCAAGCATCAGCCAGGATTGACCACTGGTAATGGAGGTCTTTCGACCACAGCGGCCGGGGCATTGCACTCTGCTAGAGCTGCCACCAATCCTGCAATCATTTGGCAGAGCCGATCGATTTCAGCATTCTTTGGCTGAACAACTTGATTAGCCAAGTTGTTCACCGCCCTTTCGCATTCTCTAAATATGAAAGTGTTTGTAAATCTAAACCACTTTAACCTCGCAGCTTTGTCAAACCATTCATTCCAAACATGAATGCAGGGAACATCCCAATAACGGTCTGTTAGCATGATAGCGTTGGGGAAGGGCATGTCATTGGGATCCAACAGATCTGCCTCCCTTATCCAAGCCACCTGGAAGCCTGTGTGGAATGCCCACAGGTCTTCTGAGATGCTTTCATAACCGTTTCCATGGAGTAAATTCTCATGGAGATGTTCATACACTTTTGGGTCCACCATCACCAAACCATTACCTTCCAGAGCCGAAGCGAGGAATTCTCCTTCATAGACAGTCAAGGTAAAAACCTTTTCTGACTCGTCAGAGTTTTCAAACAAGTCCCTATAAAGAACGGGGATGATCTGAGCCTTCCGGCCCAAGAGGGTCTCGTTCAGTAGGTACTCGATCCTCGCTTGAGGTTCGGCTTGAGTCCCCGCCTGCAAAGCGGACACGAAATTCACATCCACCAGGGTTAGGGGGCACTCGGTCATGTTCTGGATGTGGTATTGGAAGGACTGGGGGGTGAACTGCGACATTGTCTGGAATAAGGTTTTCATCAGCCATTACTCCAGCTTGTAAGAGCGGTTGAAGGACTGGACAAACTGCTTCATCGAACTCATTGTCATTTAAGGGTGGTTGACTGTTTCCGGTTCTCCAACGCCTTTGATGAGCTCAACAATTCCTTTCGGTCTGGTTAACCAGAGGCCGATAAGGAGGAGGTGGTGCCTCGAGTCTAAAAGCGGGTAAAGGATCCTGCTCTAGGTATCTCAGAGATGCGAACAAAATGTCATACTGAGGAAGGTCGTTCCTACTCACCAAATAGATCGGAGGTGGTTGACGGTTCTATAGTCTCTGGTTATCCAAAGGTAGAACCTGGTATGCCAAAGTATGAATTGCATTAGCTGTCCGCACTTGAACACCAATGTGCTATCCTCGTTCCGAAGAAAGATAATGAAAGATAATGATCATTCCATGTCCAAAAAGGACAAGCCAAGCAGTTTGTAACCAACTTGGAATGAACGTTACAGTTATGAAGAAGAACAATAGGTTTAGGCAAAGCCACAAAGGACTCGACCCTCCTGGTAGATTGAGCGCCAGTCCAGGGATCATAGGTGTAATACCGTATGTCTTATCTGGGGTCAGGGCTCATAACCTAACAAAACTAATCACTAGCACCAGCACAGTCAGTGGGAATACTCACTGAGTGTTCAACCAAGAGGGAGATAGTAGAGTGGTAGAGTTGGTAGTGGATCTGACTTGTAGGAGGTCAAGAGCTGCTTAGATTATACTGGGGGAAACCACCAGTTTATATACTACAGGAATGGTGCACAGACCATGTACCTAATATGGATTTTACCTATGTATAGTAACAGCAGTGGAACACAATGGAACATCATAGAAGGATTTATAATCCTATGACATCATACCAAGAGAATTGGCTTACTGATGTATATGATCCTATCTGCTATGAGTAATCGCAATCATGTCATCATCACGTGATGTTCTAGACCTTTAGATAAGAAGTCTGAAGTAGAACAATCTAGACCGATCATCGTGATTTCAACAGCCAGGGCGCTGGCGCCAGCATGTTTGTCGTCAATGGCATTGTGTGGTGGAATCGGTGCCATTGTGGTAGGGATGGTGGTCTGGCAAAGGAGGGCATGCACGTTTCCAACCATAGTCACGTGACATGTTCACCCGCAGAAAATTCACCAAGTCCACGGGAACTACGAAATGCAGGCTACATTTCATTATGATTTAGATTAGTTGTTTAAAATATATATTCTATACAGTTTAACTATGAAATTTACATTGTATATGTACACGTTTTCAGTATATAACTAATTGCTGTCAATATCAAGTTAAAATGGGATGTTTTTGTATGCTGCTATCATGCCTGTAGCATTGTAGGCACGGTCCAACTGTGTCACTGTGCGGCCTGTGTGGCCTGTGAAGTTGTGTGACATACTGTGACAGCTGTGTGACTGTGATGATGTGATGATGTGTGACTGTGGTGCTGTAAGATGCTGTAAGATGCTGTAACACTGCTGTAACTCTGTGACAGCCTGTGCCAAAATCAGTGATTTGCTGATGGGCCAGTCACATCAATCCAACATACGTGAACCAAGACAGATCGGCGCTGCTATGGCTCGTCTATCGCGCCCGACCATGTCGACCAAGACAATACCAATGAAGCTCCTTGCAGCCACAAGCATAGTCATCATGTCAATCCCATACTTTTACCCAGTTGCACAATCACCCGCCAACGTTTACGGTATAGTGCATAGATGCACCATGACAGGGAGCTTGGCCCAATCCGCCATCCTGCTAAGGTCGCCTGATCACCGATCACCACTCGACTTCATACCAACTTGAAACCTCCACTCGCCTAACCGACAGCCGAGAATGCCAGCTGGAACAAACGGCTCGACATGATTGCACACGTTACAATTTGCTCCTGCACCACACCAGCAACGATGCCATTGCATTCTCAGAGTCACGGACCAGCTGCGCACGTGCACTTCAATGCTTCGCAGCGGCGCCATCGTGTACTCTTAGGCTCCAGGCGAAGCAGCCTTTACAGATCCCTCATGCAACCCACAACGTAATAATCGCACCTCAGTACGCCTACTCTACCAACTTTAATTCCCGATTTCAGAACTCATCCACTGTCTGTGTCGCTCATCGAATGCCTCAGGCATGGCGAGGGACCGGATCCACATGGAAATGGTTTTCGTGTAGTGCCCTCGAAGGGCGCGCTGCGTCTGGATAGTCCATGCGAGTGGTCCATACGACCGCTGATCTTAATCATCGAGCAAGAAGCTCCCCACCCACCTTCACCCGAACAGCGACCATACGCACGGCGGGTCGTCGCACTCGCTGCTGGCATAGTCCCAGTTTCCGAGTTATCACGTGCCCACTCCCGATGTACAGCACTTGAAACCGCTACCTATCCCGCCCCTCTACCTGTCACTGCGCGTACTGCATCCCTCGTGAAGCCTGACCCTAATCCTCAGAGAGGGCCCGACGGACGCACAAAACAGGATCGACAGCCCTGGAACCTCTCCCTCGCACACAAACTCAGAATCAGGACTTCAGGGCCCTGATCTGCCCACTCTTTGTTATTGACCCGAGACCGCCTAATGAACATGCTATGCTCAACCCTATACCCTATACCTTACATGTCCCGCTTCGCGTCCGTATAGTCAGTCATTCGAATCATGAGGATTTGATCCAGTTCTATTTGTTTGATTTTTCTAGCAGCGTGCACCGTCATGTCTACTTTGTCAGGACCTCAGACCGGCAACTCGAAGAGAGCTACAATGGACGCAAGCGATGGACAATCTCGAGACTGAGGATCGTACATGAGGAGTCCGGACTACTTATACTCGTGCGGCATCTGTAAAGTATTGTACGACGAAAGTATCACGTGATGGTGGAGGGACAAGGAGCGAGACAGAGAGTGAGACAGATGGTCAATGCGACGGTCCAAGTCGCGAGACAACCGGAACGAACAAGGTGAGAGGATCAGCGGTTCTGACATCACCCCCCTCTTAAAGCTGAGACTCCAGGCAAGGTGGGACCTTGAACAGGTGGTCGGGGAGCTGATTGAGACGTGCACGGAACTCTAGGAAGTTCGTGGTTTGGAAAATGCCAGACAGTGCAGGTGTGGGAGCGTCCAGACATATGGGGCATGTACACAGGGCATTGAAGTCGGCGAAGTGGACTTTCATCGTTTTCTTGGGTTGTGGGGCTGCAGGGTGTTTACGATGGAAGTCCTTGATTGCCTCTCATGCATTATCGAGTTCCGTGTCCCGCTTCCACTCATTTTCGTCTCGCGGGAATCCCTTCCAAGTGACGAGATACTTGATGTGTCCGTGTCGTTCCCTGGAATCAAGGATCATCTTGATCTCCTGTTCCTCTTGGCCACGAATATTATCAGGAGGGGGTGGGGGAGGAGCCTTCTGAGAGGGGAATTCACCCAGAGTGTAGGGGTGAAGTAGACACTCATTGAATACAGGGTGAATCGATTTCCATCCTGTTGTGAGCTTGAGGCGGTACGTGGAACTCCCTACTTTCTTCTCTACACGGAAAGGACCATGTCGCTTGTTGTCCAGCTTCTTTGATGGATGGTCTGTCCAGATGTTCGTTGCCTCCAACAGCACTAGATCCCCCTTCTTGTACTCCTGTGGTGCTCGTGATTTGCAGTCATGGAAACACTTCATATCCGCCCAGGCATGTTTGAGGGCCATTCGCGCTGTTTCCCGATGCTTCTTCATCGCCTTTACAAAGTCCTCTGCCTTGGGATTCCACACTTCCTTCCATCCATTGTGTCCGATCTAAGGGGTCAGCCCATAGTTCAACATGAATGGGGAGTGTTTGGTGCCAGCGTGTGTTGTCTGATTGTGGGTGAATTCAGTGAGTGCAAGCCACTCACTCCAGTCCGTCTGACGATGGTTTGTGTATATCCGAAGATACTGTTCCACCTCTTTGTTGTACCTTTCTGTAAGACCATTCATCTGGGGGTGATATGTGGTGGATGGGTTCACCTCAATCTGGAGTCGTTTGTAGACATCTTCCATAAAGGACGACACAAACTGTGGCCCGTGATCTGATACAACCTTTCTGGGTGTGCCGTGAAGTTTGAAGACATGGTCACAGAAGATCTTTGCAATGCCGGAAGCAGTGATGTCGGTAGTGATGGGGAAGAGGTGTATCATTTTAGAGAAGGCATCCACGACCATGAGGATGGCATTCTTCCCATGTGACTCTGGAAGTGGGCTGATGATGTCAACTCCAATGATCTCCCATGGTGCGTTGGGAACCTTTTGTGGGTTGAGTGGTGTTTTTGACGATTCGGCACGAGGTTTGACCTTCTGGCATTTGTCGCACCCTTGGACATATCGGGTCACATTGTGTTTCAAGTTTGGCCAGTAGTGTTTTTCTGCAATGAGGTCCTTGGTCCGTTGTGTTCCAGGATGTCCAGCAAGGGGGTGGTCGTGGTGAGAGGTGATGATCTGTTCTCGAAGCCTTTCATCCTTTGGCACATACACCCAATCTCCCCAGTAAATCCACCCGTCCTTCTTGGTCCATCCACCTTTTCTCTGTTCCAACCCTTTCCTAACAAATCCTTCTACCTTGTACTGCAGCTTGTCAATTTCCTGTTCAATCGTGAGGTTTCCTTGTTCTTCGGCATTCTGGTCGTCGCCCAACAATACCTGCGAGACAAAATACCTCTCTGGTAGCAGTACCACCTGCTTGTTATCGTTTTCCGCCCCCTTCTGAAAGTCAGGCCTTTGGGACAGTGGATCAGCTGGGTTGGTTTTTCCTGAATGGTGTCTAAAGGTGAAATGGTACTCCTGAAGGTCTTGATTCCAGTGAGCTTGTTGACGTGATAAATCCTGCGGTTTTTGGAAAAATTCCAGATTCTTATGGTCGGTGAGAATTTCAAATGGCTGTCTCGCATCAAGGAGGTGGTGTCACCATTCCTTCAGTGTGAACATGACAGCAGCAAGTTTGAGGTCAGCCGCATGATAGTTGCGCTCAGAATCAGATAGGGATTTGGAGATGAAGGCGATGGGGTGCCACTGTCCCTCCTGTTCCTGTGTGAGTACTGCACCAAGTCTGACACCAGAGCCATCAGTTTCAAGTCGGAAGCATCCGTCATCCATAGGCATAGCAAGGGCAGGGGCGGTTGTGATTGCACATTTCAGGGTTTCGAAGGAGGCTGCACATTTGTCTATCCACTCAAACTCGCACTTTTCAGATGTCAAATTGTTGAGTGGTCGAGCAAGAGTGGCAAAGTCCTTTATGAACCGATGGTAGAAGTTGAGGAATCCAAGGAAGCTGTGCAGCTGTCTCTTTGTTGTGGAGACTGGCCACTCCGTTACTCCTTTAACCTTGTTAGGATCCATCCGTATGGTCTGATGCGACACAAGAAGCCCAAGGTATTCTGTCTCCAATTGCTTGAATTCACACTTGGTGTGTTTCAGGGATAACTTGTTCTCTCGAAGTATTTGCAGTACCTCTTGGACTATCTTTCGATGTTCATCAAGAGTGGTTGTAAATATCATGATGTCGTCCATGTAGATCACAACTTTCCCATGATTGATCAGATCGCGGAAAAGATGGTTCATCATAGTCTAAAAGGTGGCGGGGGAGTTGGTCAAACTGAAGAACATGACGAGGGGTTCGAAGAGACCATGGTTCGTTCGGAAGGCAGCCTTCCATTCATCACCCTCTTTCATGCACACATTGTTATACCCCCAGCAGACATCAAGCTTCATGAAGTACTTTGCGCTCTTAAGTTTATCAATGAGTTCGGATATAAGCGGCAAGGGATATCGATTCTTCACGGTGATGGCATTGAGCTTGCGATAGTCCTGCACTGGTTGCAGCTTTCTGTCTTTCTTCTTGATAAAAAAGAAGGCAGATGCATATGGAGACTTGGAGGGGCAGATGCATCCGGATTGAAGGTTCTCCTCCAAAAAGGCATCTAACTCCTGCTGCTCGCTGACTGTGAGGTTGTATGTCTTGCAGTTGACAGTATGGTCTCCAGGCAGCAATTCGATGGCATGATCCCAGGGGCGGTGGGAAGACAGCTCGTCAAAGGTCTCTTTCGCAAACACATTTTTGAACTCATGGTAGGCCTCCGGAACCACTTCATCGAATGTCTTGGCTTGTTTTTCCTGATTGGCCAAGATAGCCAGCTCAGTTGCAGTGCCGCGGAGGTGATGAGCAAGGTATGACACCCAGTAGGCATTCGTGTCAAGTCAGAAGACCTTCTCCCCTTCCTCACACCTCCTCTTTTCTTCCGTGATACTTATTGCAGTCTTGTATGCCATTCGCACCCCGATCTGGGGAATATATTCTTACAAGATTGACCACTTCTTACTTATCTTTGGTCTGTCTTCTATTAACTTCATTGAACTGTAGCAAACCCCAAGCCATTCGTTTTTGGACTTCACTTCCATTTGGAAGGGGACCTAACTCATAACATCTTTGTCATTATATGCTCACATCAGACTTCTTCTCCTCTAGCTAATTCTCTTGCATTAGCTATGTAATTCCTTTCACTCATAGTCTGATAGTTCTCTGATGTTCTCTTACCTTCAATGATTACGTGTCCATATAAAGGGTCAACAGGGGCAAGGGAGGTGACAAGGAATGTCCACCAGAACCCAATGACTGACAATGGCACACGAAACTGCCAGACCAAGGCCAGCAGCTGATGACCAGCATGAGCACACAGAGTGCATCATGTGACCAGCCAGCCAACACAGTGATGATGAACCCAATGAGGATGTCAATAGACCCTGTGGAAGTGATGGGCAACAATGAGCATTGTCCAGATGGGCCCACAGTGTTGGAGTTAGCAAATGGTGTGCGGTGATACAGCCACCATATTACATAAGCATGACGTGTATTTGAACTTTCGGTTCATAGCTAGACACCTCAGCTGGTTTCCCAACCACTGAGGTGAGTACTTACTATTACTATAGAGCTACCTACAGTACTGACTACATACAGTACTTATTATTCAATAGGTAAGCTCAGCTGGTTTCCCAACCACTGAGTACTTATTATTCAATAGGTTATGAGCCCCGATTAGTAGGCTACTGGGACCAGACTCACGAAATGGCCAACATTGTCAAGTTGAGGCCAGACAGTCGTAATTGGTCGGAATGGCGCGAGTGCCTCTGGCAGATTGCTGCAAAACAGCAACTGGCCAATTACTTTGTGGGAACCCCACCGGAGAGATTCAGCAAAGCTTGCGATGAACTACTCAGACACATGGTCGAGTGCACAGTCCCTAAATCCATTTCCAGACATTTCCGACACTATGCTACAGCGCATGAATGTATCGACTACTTAATGAAGAGATTCGACAAGTCACCATGCCAGCAGACAGGTGGAACACCATGCGGGATAGTCAAAGAAGGCACAGTCACAGTGAGTGGACCAGGCATGAAGATCACGGACCAAAAGGCTGATGGCGTAAGCCTCGCGACCCTGGTGAGCACCCCACAAGACATGTTCATTAAACCCACTAAACCCCACGAGAACGTGTTGACTGTCACACTGCAGAGGACACCACACGACAAGAGATCGCACGGAGAGGGCCAGAGTGCAGCGGGCATTGAGCGAGGGGGTGGGGTGGACAATGAAACAGGTCAGCAGGTCAAAGACAAGACCACTGACATCGCGAACCCACACACAATATGCACAGGGCCCACAAGGCCAGTGGACAAGTCGCAGAACCCACTGGACGGGTCGAAACCCATGTCACACAAGAGGACACCACCGAGCAAAGACACATCAGGTGGTGAAGTCCAGGAAGTGGCTGTGTGTTACGTTGGTCGTTCGTTGGTAGACGAACACTCGAAGAACTGCTCTTGTCTCGAGGGAGGTACTCACGAAGAGACACTGCATCCTCAAGAACAGAGTTACTGGGTCAAGGGTTTGTAGTCGAACGGACTACCGAGGTAATGGTCAATCGGACCGACAAGGTTCAAGGATTCTAGTCAATCGGACTAGCTAGGTCGAAGGTCGAGGAGACTGGTCGATCGGACCAGGATACGAGACCAAGCGTATGATTTAAAAGATCAAGTATGCGGAATACAAGATGTTCTACGAGTCTTATATAGTGTTGAACTATAGGGGACGCGTAATCGTAGAACAATGAAGAACATCGGAGAATGATCGGAAAGTGAGTAATAAGAAATACGTAATCAGTGCG
Source organism: Tylopilus subfusipes (assembly GCA_038091275.1). Taxonomy (NCBI): domain Eukaryota; kingdom Fungi; phylum Basidiomycota; class Agaricomycetes; order Boletales; family Boletaceae; genus Tylopilus; species Tylopilus subfusipes. Next base: position 2,651 of record JBBPOB010000798.1, on the reverse strand, counting down.
AGAGAACTGATTAGAGGAGCGTGTGTCCGATGAGAACGTATCAAGACAAATAGGAAATGAGTCATACCCCCTTCCGAGAAGATAAGAAGCCCGAAGTGAACGGCTTGGGGATTAGCTACAGTTCGATGAAGTAAAAGGAGGTCGGACCAAGGATAATGAGAAAGTGGTCCACTGCGGAAGTGTATATCCCCCAGATAGCGGTGGGGGATCGGTATGCAACAGAGATAAGTAGGACGGAGGAAAAGAGTAGGCTGATCGTAACACTGTGAGCCACGAGGGAGCAATGGGCGATGAGGTCGAGAGTGGAGAGAACATTGATGAAAGTTGTCGAGCGCATGCCAAGCGCGTTGACTTGGACAACAAAGAATGTCGAGCGCACAAGTGCATTGACGAAGGAACCAGTCGGGTGGAGACGTCTGAAGATGAGACCACTGCAACAACACCGGATGCACCCCCAAGCATGTCGCTCGAGGGGGAGCACACAGGACAGGCGAGCGACAGCAGCGCTAGGCTGACTGTGCACAAGCCAGACTACACCAAGGCCACTCGGGACCGAGGCGAGACACCAGCGACCAGCACGAGCATATGAAGTGCATCGTGAGACCACCCAGCCAACACCATGATGGAGATGACGGACCCACAAAGACCGTCGATAGACTCTGTGGACCCAACGGGCAGTGACAGATGCTGTCCAGCCAAGCCCACAGAGCTGCCCGACATGCCTGAGAGCACGGGAGGGCGAAGTGGTGAGGAGAGGGTCGAGAAGGTTGATGAGGCGGCAAGCAGAGTGTCGGAAGCATCTAGAGATGGTGCAGAGGGTGCGGGCAGCAATGGCGATGAGGAACGTCGACCACAGTGGCCAGACGAACCACCCAACGAGGCACAGGACCTGTCAAACGACCATGCAGACTTCCAGATTGAGCTGGGGGGAAGACCCATGCCAAACGGAACAGGAGCGTCACGCTTGAAAGTGGCAATGCAGGGACCAATGGTGAGGCCACAGGAATGTGCTGAGATGCCCAAGATGAGGTCGAGAGGTTGATGCTGCGTCGAAACGAGTCAGCCGAGGAGCAGAGAGAGAGTGCATTGGTGCACATGCGATCGACGACGAGAGCTGTTGAAGAAAGCGATCAGCGCACCTCAACAAACGTCGAAGACACACCTGAGTATCCCCCAGAGCAACCTCCACCACCACCTGATGAAGCCATGAAACGAGAGAACGAACCCCCGAGCATCAAGCTTGAGGGGGAGAGGAAAGCAGCGGCGAGCTGCGATGGCGAACATACCGACGATGGCGCTCATGCATCGGGAGTACCTAGCGATGATGGGGACACCAGGAAGCGGCCAAAGGAACTGCTGAACACATTAGAACATGTCAGCGCATGCTTGGAGCACAGGGAGGATGAAAACTCACCTAGGAGAGCTCAAGGTGAGCTAGACAATCTGGATGGCGAAGCACACGTGTCTGGAGTATCCAGACGTGATGAGGACAGTCGAGGCATGCTGAAGAAGCTGCAGATCGTGTCAGAACATGTCAGAGAATGATTGGAGCGAAGGGTTGACAAAAACTCACCTGGAGAGGCTTGAGATGAGCTAAGTGATCCAGTCAATGAAGCAGATGTATCAGGACCATCCAAGGATGCTGAGGACTCTAGGAACCAACCTAAGGCAGCACAGAATGCGTCAGTACATGAGTGCGAACGCTCAGAGCAAGGTGAGGAGGAGAACTCACCAAGTAGAGCCCAGGACGAGCCAGATGAGCTGGGCGGCAAAACAGCCGCACCAGGTAGTGTCCAGAAGGTCCAGGAACGCCCTAGTAGCATCAGCAATGAACACGTCGACAGAATGGATGCACCAGATCAAGATAGACCCCCAGGAGGACATAGAGGCAAGCAGGGGGAGTTGAGAGGTGTCAAGGGCGATCCGGACCGCCAAAAGGTTGTCGATGACAGCAAATGCGATGGGGAACATCCTGGGAGCGAGGAGAACGAGCGCGACGTCGAAACGAACGCACTACGTCGAGATATAGGTCCAGAAGGCCTAGAGGGAAACCAGGAGGTGATGGGCAATGTTGAATGCGATTGGAGGCGCCAGAACAGTGCTGATGGCGTTGAAGACAATGGGAATGGTGGCCAGATAGATGGCACAACGAGCGGCACACGCTACGACTCGAAATGAGTTGAAATGCGGCCGCTAGCTGACAAAGAGAAGGGTCAGCACGAGCAGCATGGACGGCGAAAGCGCATGACAGCACACGCACCTAAGCCATCCATCCCACCTCCTAATCACCACAGATGTTCTACAGACCATCTGAACCCACCATGCCAACGAGGACGACTCAAATCAAATCCTAGAAGAGTCAGTACCACCAGATGGACTCACCAGATCATCCAAACGCGTTGAGGCCATATCGGGCAAATCAGATGCGAAGAACATATGTATATTGACCAGAGAGTGTACAGGAGTGACCCTGAGGTGTGATACGTGAAGTTGATGGCACTAGAGTCAATCAAGGACGAGCGCTGTTGTTAGTTAGGGAAAGATGAATGGATGCTAGGGGACTCTTCTATCTTCCCTCTGGGCCCAATCTAACTATAAGCTGGTGATGGACAACGCACCTACCAGATCAAACAATAGCATTGCTAGTGAGT
>JBBPOB010000797.1:0-13017 GCA_038091275.1 Tylopilus subfusipes | reverse complement strand
CTTGCCGTGTGTACTGGCCGTCGAAGTGCATGGTGACCATTGAGCACAACATGTATTTCGACATTGTGCCGCATGCCGTTGAGGGGGAGGAAGAACCTACTGTTTTAGGCAACAGCACCTCAACACACGTTCCTGCCACCACTGACAAATCGTGTGCCACGTCAGCCAAGCCCTTGCCCATCACACCTGTCACACAGCCTCCAGTACCTGGCACCACCCCAGACTCCCCGCTATCGCCACTAATGCCACTACCATTGCCATTTGCCTCACCGCTCTCAAAACCACTTGATCTACCTGACGAAGATGAGCCCTGCACCAAGTGCATCCAAAAGCTGAGCCAGCGGATACTTGACATCATCAATGGCAAGGCCACCACTGTTGTGCTCCCTTGCAGTGTGCAGCTGCCTGACACCATAGTTGAAGACCCGGCCCCCCAGCCAACCATTCTCCAAGGCGATGGAATGGCTGAGCAAATGCTTGTTGGAGTTAGCCAAACAGTGTGCGGTGGTACAGCCACTGGATTACATAAGCATGACGTGTATTTGAACCTTTGGTTCTTAGTTAGACACCTCAGCTGGTTTCCCAACCACTGAGTACTTATTATTCAATAGGTTATGAGCCCCGATCAGTAGGCTACTGGGACCAGACTCACGAAATGGCCAACATTGTCAAGTTGAGGCCAGATGGTCGGAATTGGTCGGAATGGCGCAAGAACCTCTGGCAGATTGCTGCGCAACTGCAACTAGCCAATTACTTTGTGGGAACCCCACCGGAGAGATTCAGCGAAGCTCGCGACGGACTAGTCAGACGCATGGTTGAGTGCACAGTTCCTAAATCCATTTCCAGACAGTTTTGACACTGTGCTATGGCGCGGGAATGTGTCAACTACCTAACGAAAAGGTTCGACAAGCCGCGACAGCAGACAGGTGGAACACCACACAGGAGAGTCGAAGAAGGCACAGCCGCAGCCAAGGGACCGGGCAAAGCGACCACGGACCACAGGACTGATGGCGTAAGCCTTGCGACCCCGGTGAGCAGCCCACAACACAGGTTCGTTAAACCCACTAAACCCCAAGAGACTGCGTCGACAGTCACGCCGCAGAGGATGCCATGCGACAAGAGATCGCACGGAGAGGGCCAGAGCGCGGCGGGCATCGAGCGAGGGGGTGGGGTGAACAAGGAAACAGGTCAGCAGGTCCACGAAGAGGCCACTGACATAGTGAACCCGCACGCAATATGCGCAGGGCCTACAAGGCCAGCGGACAAGTCGCAGAACCCACCAGACCAGTCGAAACCCATGTCACACAGTAGGACCCCACCGAGCAAAGATGCGTTGGACGGAGAGGTCCAGGTGGCCACGAGCCATGAGGGAGCAACGGGTGATGAGGTCGAGAGTGGAGAGAACGTTGTCGAGCGCATGCCAAGCGCATTGACTCGGACGACGAGGAATGTCGAGCGCATGAGCGCGTCGACGAACAGATGAGTCAAGTGGAGACGTCCGAAGACGAGACCACCGCAACAACACCTGATACACCCCTGAGCATGTCGCTCGAGGGGGAGTACACAGAACAGGCGAGCAACGGCAGCACTGAACTGACCGTGCGCGAGCCAGACGAAGCCAAGGCCACTCGGGACCAAGGTGACCAGATGGCGACCAGTGTGTTGCATGACCACCCGACTGACATGGAGACGACGACGGATCCAGCGAGACCGTCGGAGGACCCTGCAGACACGACGGGCGACGATGAATGTCGTCCAGATGAGCCTACAGAGCCACCCGACATGCCTGAGGGCATGGGAAGGTGGGGCGATGAGCAGAGTGTCGAGATGGAGGTGCCGAAGTCGTCGAGAGGGCGCACAGAGGGTACAGGCCAGATAGGCGACGAGGAACGTCGACCACAGAGCTCAGATGAACCACCAGACAAGGTGCAGGTTGAGCTGAACGACCCTGCAGGTGTACAGGTCGAGCCAGGGGGCGAGACCCATGCCGAATGGAACCAGAGCGTTGTGCTCGAAAGTGCAGACGCAGGGACCGATGGCGAGGCCATAGGAACCTGCCGAGATGCCCAAGACGAGGTCAAGAGGTCGATGCCGTGTTGAAACAAGTCGGCCGAGGGGCAGAGAGGAAGCGCGTTGGCGCACACGCGATCCACGACAACAGCTGAGGAAGGCGATCAGCGCGATGAAAGAGTCGTCGACAACGTACCTGAGGAACCCCCAGAGCCACCTCCACCACTGCCTGACAAAGCCGTGAATCGAGAGAGCAAGCCCCCGAGCGTTGAGCTCAAGGGGGAGAGGAAAGCAGCGGCGAGCTGCGACATCGAGCTCACCGGTGACGGTACGGACGAGTCGGGAGCGCCAGGACACAATGAGGATGCCAGGAAGTGGCCAAAGGAGCTGCGAAACACGTCAGAACCGGAACGCATACGCTCAGAGCAGGAGGAGGAGAAACTCACCTGGGAGGCTCCAGACAAGCCGGGCAGCGAAACGACCATACCAGGCGGTGTCTACAGTGACAAGGGATGCCTAGAAGGCACAACAAACGACGACGTCGATGAAACGAACACGTCGCATCAAGATAGAAGGCCAGGGGGCCATGTGGAGCTGCAGGAGGCATCGAGGCGACGAGCGCGATTCGGACTGCCCAAACATTGTCGACGGCAGCCAATATGATGGGATACACCCCAAGAGCGACGGGAACGAGCACGCTACGTCGAGTTAGATGGCCAGGAGGATGTACAGGTGAGCAAGTCGCACCAGGAGACGTCGAGAGCGATTGGGACCGCCAAATTGATGGCTACGGCATCAGACACGATGGGGAATGTCCCAGGAGCGAGGGAAACGAGCGCGACGTCGAAATGAACACGCATCGTCGAGTTAGGTGGCCAGGAGGCCAATTGGGCAAGAAGGTCGAGCCGAGAGCCATCGAGTGCGATTGGAAGCGCCGAATCGATGGTGACGGTGTCAGATATGATGGGAATGGTGTCCGGAAGGGTAGCGCAACGAGCAGCGCACACTGTGACTCGAAATGAGTCGAAACGCAATCGCTAGCTGAAGAGAAGGTGCATCAGCACGAGCAACGCCAGCGAATGACAACAGACGCACCTAGGCTATCCAATCCACCTCCCAAGCATGCCCAATGACCTACCGACCATCCGAACCCCCTGCGTCGACGAGGACGACTCAAAACGCGACCTATAAGTGTCAGTCACCCCAGGCAGACTTACCCGACCATTCGGACATGTCGAAGCCATTTCGGACGAGTCAGACACATTGGATATGTTATATATTGACTATAGAAGATGGGGAAGCGATCCCAAGCTGCGATATACACGAAGACGATGGCACTGGAGTCAATTGAGGATGAGCGCACGCACCTAGAGGCAAGCGAGCCGCGACCTACCAAATCAGGCAATCTCGCCAGCACAGGGCGACGCGACCTCACCGGACACATTACGGACACGATAGCATTCGTTTAATGCATCATTCATCAGGTATTTCATTTGTTGACTACCTTTCTGTTCTTTTCACTACAGTAGACCCACTTCCATTTGAGGGGGATGTTGAAATCACATTGATTGATTAGATCGTTCTACTTCAGACTTCTTATCTAAAGGTCTAGAACATCACATGATGATGACATGATTGCGATTACTCATAACCAATAGGATCACATACATCAGTAAGCCAATTCTCTTGGCATAATGTTATAGGATTATAAATCCTTCGACAATGTTCCATTGTATTCCACTGCTGTTACTATACATAGGTAAAACCTATATTAGGTACATGGTCTGTGTGCCATTCCTGTAGTATATAAGCTGGTGGTTTCCCCCAGTATAATCTAAGTGGCTCTTGACCTCCTACAAGTCAGATCCACTACCAACTCTACACTCTACTATCACCCTCTTGGTCGAACACTCAGTGAGTATTCCCACTGACTGTGCTGGTGCTAGCGATTAGTTTCGTTAGGTTATGAGCCCTGACCCCAGATAAGACATACAGTATTGCACCTATGATCTCTGAACAGGCGTTCAATCTACCAGGAGGGTTGAGTCTCTTGTGGCTCTGCCTTAACCTGTTCTTTTTCTTCATTACCATGACGTTCATTCCAAGCTGGATCCAAACCACTTGGCTTGTCCTTTTTGAATATGGAATGATCATTATCTTTCATTATCTTTCTTCAGAACAAGGACAGCACATTGGTGTTCAAGTGCAGACAGCTAACGCAATTCATACTTTGGCATACCAGGTTCTACCTTTGGAAAACCAGAGACTACAGAACTATCAACCACCTCCGATTTACTTGGTGAGTCGGAACGACCTTCCTCAGTATGATATTTTATTCGCACCGCCAAGATATCAAGAATGGGATCCTTTCCCCGTTCTTAGATTGGTAGCACCTTCTCCTCCTTATCGGCCTCTGGTTAACCAGACTGAAAGGAATCATCGAGCTCGTCAAAGGTGTCAGAGAGCCGGAAACAGCCAACCACCCTTAAATGATGATGAGTTCGATGAGGCAGTTCGTCCAGTCCTTCAACCGCTCTTACAAGCTGGAGTAATGGCTGATGAAAACCCCACCCCAGACAATGTCCCAGTTCACCCCCCAGTCCTACCAATACTGCATCCAGAACATGACAGAGCGCCCCCTAACCCTGGCAGATGTGAATTTCGTGTCTGCTTTGCAGGCGGGGACTCAAGCTGATCAACAAGTAAGGATGGATTATCTGTTGGATGAGACCCTCTCGGGCCGCCTAGCCCAGATCGTCCCCGTTCCTTATGGGGATCTATTTGGAGACTTCAATGAATTGGAAAAGGTTTTCACCTTGACCGTTTACGAAGGAGAATCCCTCACTTTGGTTCTGGAAGGTAATGGTTTGGTGGTTGTGGACCCAAAAGCACATGAACACCCCCATGAGAACCTTCTCCATGGGAACGGTTACGAATCCATATCTGAGGACCTGTGGGCTTTCCACACAGGATTTCAGATAAGCTGGATTCGGGAGGCAGATCTGTTGGATTCCAATGACATGCCTTTCCCGAACACAAACCAGCTTACGGATCGTTACTGGGATGTTCCCTGCGTACATGTTTGAAACAAATGGTTTGACGAAGCTGCGAGGTTAAGATGGTTTAGATTCACGAATGCCTTCATATTTAGAGAATGTGAAAGGGTGGCGAACAGCTTGGCTAACCAAGTTGTTCAGCCGAAAAACGCTGAAATAGATTGGCTTCGCCAAACTATTGCAGGATTGGTGGCAGCTCTAGCAGAGCACAATGCCCCAGCCACTGTGGTCGAAAGACCTCCATTACCAGCGGTCAATTCTGGCTGACGCTTGGCATGAGCGAGAGAAGAAGATCCGGAAGAACCTGGTGATGGAAGAGCTTCTAAAAGAGCCCAGCCTAACTGAGAAACCGGTAATGATCTTCCCGCTCCCGGCAGTTGCAGGCTGTCATTATGTCTGCAACGTGCCGCCAAGCCAAGGGCAGCAAACTGAAACCGCCTTTAGCAATTATAAACTCTTACTTTGTCATTTCTCTTAGAATCTATTTCTGCCTTACACTCGACATGACGAAATGTCATTTACCATTAAGGATCAAACTTTCCTTAATTACCATTATTTCGAAGATCTTAACTTCGATCTATTGGAGGAAAGGGAAGAGAAATCCAAACCTTATATAAGAGTGTCGATAATCGACCCATCTCTAATTTGCATTCCTGATTCACCACTTTCAGCACATCCTTTTGTTCCTTTGAAATCTGATATGGTTACTGAATATCTTGTTCTTGGTTTACTTTAGAAATGTCCAAATCAGAATCTGGAATCATGAAGAACGTCATCATTTTGACAGGAAAAGACAACTATAATTCATGGATTCAAACTATGAAGTTTTATCTGATGACCCTTAAAGTCTGGCGGATTGCAAATGGACAATCCACCTTTCCACCAGACGTTGCTAACCAGGAAACCTGGATGGAGTCTGATCTCCAAGCAAACGGTGTCATTGGCCTGTACATAAAAGAAGAACTTCGTATTCATGTTTCAGATATCTATGGTGCTCAACATACTTCTTTCGCCAAAACCACCCTTGATATGCTCAAGGCTCAGTTTGCAACAACTGGACCGACCGGCCAGTTTGCCACCTTTTGCCAGATAATGCAATGGTGAGCAACTGGTCAGGACGATTCCGGAAAGTCGATGAAGATGTTGGCACATTTATCAAGGTTGGAGACTCTCTTCTCCGACCTCACAACTGCTGGGCTGGATCTTCCAGCAAATCTGCGGGCTATGATAATGTGCACTGGACTCCCGGAATCTTTTGATTCCATCATCACAACCGCTGTCCACACTAAAACTACAGCGGAATTCATCATGGCAAACCTCAAACCTATGGTTTATGCCGAAGAAGAAAGGATAGTTGATAGGTCGCTGGCAAACTGGCTACAAGTGGGAACTTCCAAGTTCAAACCACATAAGCAGACCAGACAACAATCTTCCGGTTCAGGTTCTTCCTCCAAAAAAGAACGATGTGGCAAGTGCCGAGGCACTGGTCACACAACCAAACAGCACCAGGATGATTACCAACATCCTAACAAGCCTTTGAACAAACAAAAGGCTCCCTCTTCTGACTCCACCCCTCAACAATCAAAGCCTAACAAAGGTAAAGGAAAAGGAAAAGGCAAGATGACTACTTATGTTGTCGAGTCAATGGAATCTGTCTCGGAAGATACCAAGATGGAAAACCTTGCCAACGAAGTTGGTAATTTCCTTTTAAGCTCTTCATTGGCATCTACCAATCAATATGAAGAAGCTCTTGATTGGGGAGGTGAAGAAGACAACGACTATCCAGTTACAAAAATACCTCGCATTGGTGGGAACCCCAACCAGTCCTTTCGAAGAAAGTCCTTCTGACTTGAATCCTCAGTCTGAAGGACAGGAAATCTCGGAGGATATCCTGGTTCTGGGAGATGTCATGGTCAATGTTGGAAGAACCGACAAAGTATGGATAAAACGTGAAAAACCAAGCAAACAGTTCACATATGGTGGATATGATAGCAAAGACATAACCTCATGGAATTCGATTCCAGAAGAGGAAGAAACTGGCTATGTAGACACTACATACGATGATTTTGACAATGGATACGGTTCCTGCTATGCTGTGGGAGATAACGATAAGAAACCTTTTTGGCTTATCGATTCAGGTGCAACCGATCACTTCTCACCACATATAGAAGATTTTGTAACAATTGACACACAGGTGCAACATTGTAAAACCGCAAATGGACAGATTGTCCACCTAAATGGACCAGGAACTATATTACTAAAAATGAATCTAGGAAAAGAAAAAAGAACTCTATCCTTATCAGATGTTTGGTACTTCCCAAAACTCTCAAATCAGATCATCTCAGTCATTGCTCTTACTAAGCAAGGCTTCCGATATGAAATAACCGATAAAACTCAATTTTGGGATAGCAAAGATCAATTGATTATTGTGGCATATCCTCTCCACAAATTCGATTGGCTTCACTGGGTTAACACTGAAATTCTTCACCCAACTCATGACAGTAATTCTTTGCAAAAAGAAGATGATTATCATCTATGGCATGGACGTTTTGGACATTGTTCATGCAATGCTCTCAAAAATGCATTCAAAAACATAACTGGTATTCCAGCTATTAAAATTCCAACTGACATAAAACCTTGTAAAGGATGTCTCCTAGGAAAAGCTACGCAGACCCCATTCCCACCCTCCAAGTCTCAAGGAACTTGTTCCTTGGAATTGGTACATTCAGACTTATGCGAGTTTCCTACTCACAGTCTAAACCATAACCATTGGATGATAACTTTCCTTGATGACTTTTCCAGCATGGGCTCCATAGTCTTTCTCAAAAAGAAATCGGATGCCAAACAAGCGATCCTTGATTGGATTACTTGGGCAGAGTGACAAACTGGTCACAAACTGTTAAAGCTACATTCGGACCGAGGAGGGGAATATACTTCCCATGATCTATGTGATCACTTAACCTCACATGGGATTGAACACCAGAAAACAGTCCCGTACATCCCTCAACAAAATGGTTGAGCAGAACGTTTCAATCACACCATTCTTGAAAAAGCTGAAGCTCTGAGGCTACATTTGTGTATGCCTGAAACCTTCTGGTAAGAAAGTGTAGAAACGGCTCTTCATGTTTATAACCAACAACCTATGAAGAGATTGAACTGGAAAGCTCCATTAACATTCTGGAATGGAACGAAACCAAATGTTTCTTATTTTAGAATGTTTGGATGTCTTGCTTATGTCTTTATCCCAAAGGAACTCTGTGATAACAAGCTTCATCCAAAGTCAGAACTCATGACCTTCATTGGTTATGAAAAAGGAACTAAAGGATATCACTTCTGGTCTCAAACCAGAAGAAAAGTTGTTGTTTCACAAAATGCTACTTTTGATGAAAACTCATTTCCTCGATAGTACACAAACCACCTTTCTCAGAACAGAATCAAGAAAAACGTGATGTTATTGATGGTAACTTCTTTGATGAAGATGACAATGGTCATCCGGATCACCCACAGAGAAACAATCAAAGACAAGCTCCCAACCCGAGGTGATCACCTTCACCTGAAGTCTAGCCAGATCAGGATCCGCCTCAGAAAAATTCAAGACCAAATCCTCCACAACCTCCTAGAAAAGAACCCTATCTACATCATGAACACCCTAGAGGACCAGTTGTTCCTAATACTCGAAGATCAAATTGAGTTCCAAAACCTAAAGTAAAACCTGATTCGATATATGGGAAGAAATCTCCCATTGAAATCAAAAAGGAAATACAGAAGGAAAGGGATTTCATTCAAAAGATCTTTGATAAAGGAAAAGTTCCTCAAAGAGAATCGGAACCTATTCCGAATGTTCCTTTCTTCGTACCTGATTAATCAGACGAAGATGATAATATGGGTCAATCTTCTAAGGATCCTTTATCTCCAGGAGGAGATTCATCAAGGATGCAAACAGACCAATTCTCGAATCAATTTGCTTGTGACTTCCTTTCTAAAGCTTTTGAAGTGGAAGGATGTCCTAATCAATTTAAGGATATTAAGAAACTTCCCAAATCTGAACAAGAAGATTGGTTAAAGGCAACTAACAAGGAATATAACTCTTTAATAGAAAGAGGAGTCTGGGAACTTGTTGATAAACCACAAGGACATAAGACCATTAAAGGAAGATGGGTCTTCAACGTTAAAAGTGATGGTCGTAAAAAGGCTCGCTTTGTTGCCAAAGGATTTACCCAAATCCAAGGCCTTGATTTTGAAGAAACTTTCTCACCAGTAGCACGGTTTGAAACTGTACAAACCATTTTTGCTCTTGCAGCACTGAAAGACTGGGACATCGAGGCACTTGACGTCAAAACAGCTTTCTTATATGGAAAACTGGATGAAGAAATTTACATGGAACAGCCCAAAGGGTATGTTCAGAAAGGTCAGGAATTTAAGGTTTGTCTTTTGAAGAAAGCGATCTATGGTTTAAAACAAGCCTCTCTTCAATGGAATAAAGAGTTACATAAGTCCTTATTAAAACTTGGATTTACTCGTTGCACATCTGACGCAGGAGTTTATTTTCTTATTCAAGGAGATACGATACTGGTTATCATTGTTTATGTCGATGATGCCCTCTTTACTGGAAACAACAAGAAAATGTTGAAATCCAAGAAAGAAGCCTTTATGAAAATCTGGGATTGTTGAGACTTAGGCAAAGCAAAAGAGTATCTGGGAATGCGTATCACTCATGATCGCAAAAACTGAACTCTCACACTCAATCAAATTGCTTATGCTGAAAAAGTCATTGAACATTTTGGTATGATAAAGGCTAAATCCGCAAGGACACCTTTACCAATGGGATATAACCCAACCAAAATCAATACTGATCCTAATCCTGAACTTCGACAACAATACCAATCAGTTATTGGATCATTACTCTATATTATGCTCGGAACAAGACCAGACCTTGCATTTGCAGTCATCAAAATGTTGCAGTTTTCTGCAAACCCATCGAAAGACCACTATAAACGAGCTTTATATATTGTCTGTTACTTGACTTCTACCAAGAACATGGCATTAAAGTTTGGTGGCAAATCCAATTTGGATTTTATGGCATTTTGTGATTCCGATTGGGCTATGGATCTTGAAACATGAAAATCCACTACAGGTTTTGTGATATTCCTTGCTAATGGACCTATATGTACTAGTCCAACCTTGTGTATGCTATTCCCCATCTTTGACCTAGCACTAAAGCAGAAAGCTAGTACTAAAGAGGAAGGCTTACTAATCAGGCACTTACCTGATTATATAAGCTACACTTACTGGATAGCCACTTCAGCAGAAAGGCAATTGTAATCTAGATAAATCAAGTCTAGGAATATCTAGTAACTGTTAACACACACTAGTGCAATCAGCACTCCAGTTTCCCAATAAAGAGGTTTCTGACTAAGCCTTTTTGAGTGTGAACTGAGTGAACCTTAAGTGAGTTTTCCCACACTTCTCCCCACCACATTTGATAACTAACTCTTGCACAAAGTGCCTTATGATATTATTCCTAGATAAGTCTTGCTAGGCTCATTATAACTCAACAACTATCAGGCATTAGGAACTGACCATCTCAGAAATTACTACACCTGGTAACATTATTACTAAGCCTTCCCACACAGCCTCAGCTCCCATGCTTCAAGTAGAAAAGGACACAAAAGCTTAGACCCTTGCCAGTCACAGTGTGATTAGCCCCATTCACTCACCCTTTTGCTAATAAACATTAGCAATACCAACACCACACACTAGGAAGAAGCCAACCCTATTCTCTGAATGGACATATTCAAGATTGGAAGAATGACCAGGGATCCAATTAGCTAAGTTTCTCACTCACTCATTAGCAATGCTATTGTTTGATCTGGTAGGTGTGTTGTCCATCACCAGCTCATAGTTAGATTGGGCCCAGAGGGAAGATTGAAGAGTTCCCTAGCATCCATTCATCTTTTCCTGACTAACAACAATGGTCTTCTAGATCCTTCCCCTCATGGAAGATTGGTAATAAGGTGTGGTTAGAAGCCACCAATCTCGGTCTACATTACCCTTCCAGGAAATTATGCCCAAACAGTTTGGACCCTTCAAAATCACAAGAGTTCTATCTCCCCTCATTTATGAATTCCATCTTCTACCCACATGGAAAATCCACAATGCTTTCCATGCCACTCTCTTATCTCCCTATTATAAAACATTAATGCATGGTCCTAATTTCCAATTACTGCCACCTGACCTAATAGATGCCAAAGAAAAATATGAAGTCAAGAAAATTGTGATCCATTGAGGTACCCATGGATGCCACAAGTATCTAGTCACATGGAAAGGATATCTGACCTCAGAAAATATCTGGGAATCTGAGTCAAATTTGAAACATGCTTTTACCCTCCTCAATGCTTATAAAAAAGATCATCATCTCTGACTTTTTCCCAAGTCTTACAGGATGAGGCATCTCTACATGAAGTACTCCCCTGTATATGATCCTTCTTCTCATTGCCAACACTCTCCAACATGTCATTCCTCTCTTCCTCCATCTCATCTTTGTCTATGACTTTACCTTCTATCTTGCCTCTACATTCACAATCTGTTCAGCCTATGTTTTTACCTATTCACTACACTTATTTGCTCTACACTGTTGTTCTCACTGAACCTCACCTTCTCCACATTGTTGAAAGTCTTCCCCTTTATGAAGAGGACATGACTGCATCCTATCCCTCCTTCACATCCAGGAATTCCATGTCTTTATCACCAGTCTCCCTTCAGCAGTCATCCATCCTAAATTCCAACAAATCTATCTTACCCCATAATGCAAGCAAAAAGAGATCAATATCTGGAAGCCCTTGACTTAGGCATTTCCATAGCACCCGCTCAACCTACATGTATACCACCTCCTCATCATCACTCCTTCATCATCCCCTCCCCTGTTCTCTGTTTCTGAGGAAACCACAGTCGAAATTGAAGAATTCAGCTTCAATGCCATCACATATGAACACACTCAATCCTTTCATGTCATGGTTGGAGACAGAGCCATTCTGGCCACCCCCATGCACCTCCTCCCTGACACCATATGTCAATGACCCACCACCACCCTCACCCAGTGTTTTCATTGCCACCATCTTGGTCACTATCAAGAGGACTGTCCAGAATACATCTGCCCCCAATGTCACATCTCTACCCCCAGACACCCTGCACATCTTTGCCTCACCATCCAATACAGTTTTTGCTTGTATTGGGGCCACACCAATTGAATCTGTCCTCAAAAACATTGTGTGGATTGTGATACCCCTGGCCATGTCATCAATGACTGTCCACTTGTGTTGCTTACCCCCAAACAGGCTACCTGGATCTATGAAGGAGATCCATCATCCTCATCTGATGCTTGAGCTTAGATTGAATTTAGTAATGGTCGAGTCAGGGGCTCAAATTTATGAGAGGGTAACATTATGGTTAGCCTTCTTTTCTCCTCTGTCATACTTCTTACCATTTCCTATTTGCTTCCCACCACTGTTTTGGGGATCTACTCATATAACCTGGACCATTTCCTCCTTATATTGGGTCCACATTCTATTGACTTTGTTGCTTTGTAAACCACCCCAAGCCATTCTATTTCAGACTTCATCTCCACTCAGAAGGGGAGTATCTCTCTTTTATTGTCTCTGCATTATATCAGATCTTACCTTCTATAACTAACTCTCTCATGTTAGTTATGTAATTCCTATTACTCACATTCTCTCCAATTCTCTGATAGTCTATGCTTATGTGTCCTGTTCTTTGATGTTCCTCCATGTTCTTTGATTATGTGTCTTTTGTACAGTGACCTCAAAAACCATTCCAATGTTTGGTAGTTTTGTAGTGCATATGAATAGCACTTTCAGGCGTGGGAATCTCGCTTAGTATTGGTGGGATAAGTTGTGCCCCTGGTTCCTGGCTACAAAACGGTTCCTTGGTCATG
>JBBPOB010000796.1:0-13033 GCA_038091275.1 Tylopilus subfusipes | reverse complement strand
TGGTAGCCAAGAGTAAGTACTATCTTCGGCTCCACCAAGGCTAAGCGAGATTCCCACAGGTGTTTGCAGTGCGCTTCGCGCACTGCATTAGGGTTAGACATTGCAACGCTTTTTGAGGTCACTGTAAAATGTTCTCTGTACTTGACTACAAGATCAGTATTCCTGACTGATCAGGGCTAGGGTGGTAAAGAGATGAGTGGAGCATGTCAGATTAAGACTGCCCCTAACAGTAGGACTTAGCTTGCTGGATTAGAGCTACTAAGAAGTACTATAGTGTGTTTGTTAAGCCTTCACCACAGTAGCTAGAAGGAAAGTCTTGTTCAAGTGAAATGACCAGACTCACTGAAGAGCTGATAGTCTGAGATGAGAGCAAGCAGGGCAAGGAATCAGTGGACAGTGGAGAATGGGAAATCTCCAAGTGAACAAGACTGGGGACTCCAGTCGTTCACCTGGGCCTTTATATACTATTCTAAGGTTTGTACATGTGGATGGTAGATCCATGATATCCTGTGTCTAGTCTACCATGCAGAATACATGTGTGTACAGCCTAGATGGCTGGATCATACCCTAGAGGACAAAGGGGAGTCATGGTGAGTCAGAATGTACATGAGGAGGAATATGAGGACAAGATAGGGGCATGAGGCAGAGATAGTGTGCAGAGATGAAATACATGAGGTGCCCATGAGGTAGATAAGTGAATGACTATTTATGACTCATCCTGACTAGATGTGACTCATTCTGAGTCGATCTGACTAGATCATGATCAGTACTGAGAGGTTAAGAGTTTGATTCTCTCAATGGGCAAATATTTAAGTAGTGAAGAAATGTGTACAAAATGTGTAGTAATGACTAAGGGTTAGGCGGAAATGTAACACTTGGAGGATAGCAGGGGGGATGCAACTGGATTGTTGGGAAGGGAGGATAGGATGTTGGACCAGAGTTGCTCAACATCAAGGAGAATGGAGGCCTGGAGGAGTGGGAATTGAAAATAGGTTGCTTGGAGGGAGGACGCAAGCTGCTTCTGAGTAAAGATGGGTCTATAATTGTCCAGATTAATGTGAGCATAGTCCTTATCCCCCTCTTTGGGGTAGATGTCCCATTGTCTAGTTAGCACATCAGGTTTTGCTCCGAGCTTACCAGGCCAGTAGCAGACTGTCAGGTTAAATTGACAGAGGAACTCTGACCATCATGCCTGGCATTGTGTCAGGAGTTTGGTAGTGGAGAAGTATTCCAGATTTTGTGGTCCATAACAACATCGATATGAGTCATGGAGCCTTTAAGGTAATGTCATCAACTCCAAAAAGCCTTGAAGATCACTAGGAGCTGCTTATTATGAGTATTGTAGTTCAACTCCACTCCAGAGAGGGTGCAGGAGTAAAAAGCTACAGGGTGAATCTTGTGATTGGAGCAAGTAAGGAAGAGGATACCAGCAATAGCGTAGTCTGAGGCATCAGTTTTGATTGTTATCAGAAGGTCTGGTATCCAGTGCACAAGCACTGGAGCTGTGGTGAACACTTTCTTAAGGTGATTGAAGGACTTCCGACAGTCCTCCGAGAAGTTCCAAGGAACTCCTTTATGGGTGAGACAAGTCATCGGAACCACAATCCTGGAGTAGTCCTGAATGAACCTGTGGTAAAAATTGGCGAAGCCAAGGAAGGACTGAATATCCTTGACTTTTCAAGATTCTGGCCAATCTAGGATCATCTGGATTTTATCACGGACCATAGAGAGCCCGGAAGGAGAGAGGATGTATCCAAGATACTTGACAGTCTTCATATGAAACTCACATTTCTCTGGTTTGACATAAAGTCCATGAGCGCGGAGGTGCCAGAGAACTTCCCAGACATGTTTGCAATGTGAGGCAATATCATGGGAATAGATAAGTATGTTGTTGAGGTAGACCACAATGTTCACGTTCAGCATATCCATGAAGATGCTATTAATGAAGCACTGGAAAGCGGCCAGAGTGTTAGTGAGACTGAAGGGCATAACCAACCACTTGAAGGAGCCATAGCGGGTACAGAAGGAGGTTTTCCACTCATCTCCCTTGGCAACATGGACCAGATGATACACATGCCAGAGATCAAGCTTTGTGTAGATTTTTTCTCCACTAGGGGCATCAAGGAGATCAGAGGTGCACAGAACAGGATAACGGTCTTTCTTTGTAATCTTGTTGAGGCCTTGGAAATCAACACACAGTTGGAGTGAGCCATCTTTCTTTTGGACAAAGAGAACTGGAGCTGCATGGGGGGAAGACAATTAATGGATGAAGCCATTCATTAGGTTTTCGTCCAGGAAGTCCCAAAGGGCCTCCTGTTTGACGGAGGAGAGAGAGTAGAGCCTTCCTATCAGAGGAGATGCTCTCTTTCTCCAACTTGATCTTCAGATTGAAGGGCCTATAAGGGGTAAGGGTATTAGCCTTCTTCTTACTGAAGACATCCGCAAATTCATGATACTCCAGAGGAACTTCAGATAGATCTACCGAGTCCTTGGATGGGGCATTAGAAGTGGAGGTGGAACAAGTATTCAGGGATTGGAGGGAGAGGGCAAACTGGACCGAGCCTTCCAACTTGGATGTGCACTGAAAAGCGATGGCATTCACAAAGGAGATTTGAGGGCATTGAAGTCCAGAAGCTTTAGGCGATTCCATGGTTTTGATCTCTGGAGGATGGCCGACTAGACTAGGACAAGTCTGAGGAAGGTTGTCAGATATCAGAGTAGAAGTAGGGACGGAGGTCAACTCTGGAGACATGGCTTTGACGTTAGGGTTGGCATCCCCTCCATAGAAGTCCAGAATAAGATGCTGCTTATAGTCCCGTCAATCAACAGATTGTGTTACAATCTGCCTATTATTTTCTTCCGTCATACTTTTATCCGTTGACTATCAAGTGCCCACCGCAATATGGGGCATATACTCACCAAGGACCGACCACTTTCTCATTATCCTTGGTCCGCTCTATGCTTATTTTGTTGAACTGTAACTAATCCCCAAGCCGTTCACTTCGGACTTCTTATCTTCTCGGAAGGGGGTATGACTCACTCTTTATTTGTCTTGATACGCTTACATCGGACATGCTCTCCTCTAATCAGTTCTCTTGCACTGATTACGTATTCGGTATTACTCACTTTCCAATCGTTCTCCGATGTTCTTCACTGTTCTACGATTATGCGTCCCTAATAGTTCAACACTATAAAAGACTCGTAGAACACATTGTATTTTCTCATACTTGATCTTTTGAATCATACGCTTGGTCTCGTATCCTGGTCCGATCGACCAGTCTCCTCGACCTTCAACCTAGCTAGTCCGATTGACTAGAAACCCTTGAACCCTTGTTGGTCCAATTGACCATTACCTAGGTAGTCTGCTCGACTACAAACCCTTGACCCAGTAACTCTGTTCTTGAGGATGCAGTGTCTCTTCGTGAGTACCTCCCTCGAGACAAGAGCAGTTCCTCGAGTGTTCGTCTACCAACGAATGACCAACGTAACACTCCTCCCATCTGGCCCCACCACTCAAAGACTCATTCACATCCTTGTATCATTAGGAACAGCACACAAATCGGTCTCAGCACATGATTACACACTCAGATTGACGATGTTGTTGTCACTAACGACACCCATTATCTACTATTAGACCACAAGTGGCAAGCACTGCAGTGATTGGCAGCCTATTTTGCATACAGCTCGTCCCCGCCAATCTGAGGGAGGGAGGGGATTGTGTCACTGTTTTTGAGGTCGCAGCATTCAAGGCATAACTTGTTCACAATGAAATTTGGTGTCAGTACTAACCAGGCAAGTGGCTGTGCCTATGTATCTTGTGGCCCTTGAGTCGATCCATACAAGTTTTAGAACTGCGTTTCTACTCATCTCCACCTTTCACCCACAATACCACTCCCAACTGCTCCCCCAAGAACTAGTACACAACATTTTTTCTGCTTGTTGCAGCGTCTGATCTCTCGCTCGATAGATTTGTACCTTGGATAAGCATGGCAAGGAGATCAAGTTGGTTGGTTTCCTTCGCTCCGGGTTCAACAGTGAGGCCCCTATCAATCTCGTCCACTCACTCCACCTTTGTCCTTCCTATGTTGTCTCCCCATTGGATACCTGATTGGATGCACAGAAGGGTCTGAAGCCACTCAAGGATACCAGTCAAAGTCGATCTACTACCCAAACATGCATGCCATCTCTTATACCACATTTACTCAGTTCCCACCCATAAAACTCCTTTCTCCCTCCACCTCCACACGGAAACATGTCCTCATCACTGGTGGCACGGGCTTTGTTGGGTCTCA
Organism: Tylopilus subfusipes; assembly: GCA_038091275.1. Classification (NCBI taxonomy): domain Eukaryota; kingdom Fungi; phylum Basidiomycota; class Agaricomycetes; order Boletales; family Boletaceae; genus Tylopilus; species Tylopilus subfusipes. The sequence continues at coordinate 8,741 of JBBPOB010000796.1, read as the reverse complement.
TCTCATCAATTGTCTCATGCTCCTCGGGCATGATGTTACGGTCCTCAACAACTTCCTTATGGGGTCGAAGACCACCGTCAACCATTGGGTAGGCCATCCCAACTTTGAGCTTGCATAATGTAGTCAAACCTTTCATGATTGAGTGTGATCGTGAGTTGATTATACGATCATTTACTGACCCATCCTGACAAATTTCTTCTGCAGAAATCTATCACATTGCACATCCCGCTTCACCTCCCCATTATCAAATTGATGCAGAAAATGGGCTTCATTGGAATGCTCAACATGCTAGAGCTGGCAAAGCAGGCAAAGGCCAGTTTTTTTTATCACGAGTATATCTGATTAGCTCATTTTCTCCACTCACATGTGCTGCTTCAATCCCCTCGCAGAAGTATACAGTGACACCCAACATAAAGCCTAGTAAGTGTTATCTGCCATGAATCACACATCGTCCTGACTTGCCTGGACTCAGAGCTAGGATCATGTCAACCCCATAGGACCTCATGTGTGTTACAACAAAGGAAGATGTGGCTGAAACATTGACGTACGGTTTCCAAAACTAGGATCATGTGAAGGATTGCGTGGTGCCCCACCAGTGGATGTATTGTGTCCAACTTCATTGTGCAAGCCCTCTGCAGTGAAGACATCACCATGTATGGTCATGGCAGTCAAACCTGCTCGTTCCAGTACATCCATGACCTCATTGATGGCCTGATTGCACTGATGAACTCCAGTAAACCCGCGGGTCTCAGACCTCTGACCCATACCCAACTACAGGTACTCATTACGGGTAAACAGGTACCAACCCGTCATGGGTTGACCCATGGGTATACCCGCTTGTCCAAGTGTGCACACTTGTTCTTAGGCTCGATCGATTCCAGCAGCCCCATCTTTGTGTTTCATGTTTCACGGCTCAGTATCATGCAGGGTCTCCAGGTGATGTACAATGCATTCAATACATCTGTCTTGCCTTATTCGGTCCTGACGTGACTGTTTGCCTTGGTGAGTCGCTCTACTTGGCTAACTCATCTTCTAGGCATTGTCTGAGTTGTCCTCAACAATGTGGTGGGTCGATGTGGTCACCGAGTTGTCAGGAACGCTTAGGGGGTGGATTGGGTGGCCTAGGTACATCTGTCATCTGTAGAAGTATACTCAGTATGAGACAGAGTCTGTGACTGATATATTGCACACCTGTAGAAGTATACTACAGAATGTAAGTATAAAGTATGAATGATAAACAGGCTGATCTCACCTCAGTATGAGACGGAGTCTGTGACTGAGGTAGAGATGTGTCGATGCTAAGGTTATCTACCCGAGATTATGTAATACGGAAGTAGCCAGGTCTGTTTGAATGTGCAGTGCACGAACACGATGAACAAAATACAACACTCCCCCCTCAAATGGACGGGTGTAAGCCTAACTCGTGTGCAAAATGCTTAGCCTTGACGCTAGGCAAAGCCTTGGTAAGTGTATCTGCAACCATATCTGAAGAAGGACAATAATGAAAAGAAATAGAACCATTTTCGACACTGAAACGAATAAAGTGGTAGCGAATATCAATGTGCTTGGTGCATGCATGATAGCTGCCATTGCGCGTCAACGCAATAGCTGACTGATTGTCTCCATACAGAACCAGCGGCTGTGCAAGTGGCTCGAACATTTCGCCAATCAAATGACGGAGCCAGATGGCTTCTTTAGCTGCGTGCATTGCGGCGACATATTCAGATTCGGCCGTGGACAAAGTGACCAACTCTTGCTTCCTCAACCCCCAAAGAACTGCTCCCCCATTGATGAGAAAAGCATACCCAATGATAGTGCAATGGTGTTCTTGTGTCGCACCATCTGCGTCAACATAGCCAACGAGGCCTGTCGTCCATGTTCCAAAGGTGAGTGCAAGCGCCTTAGTGCCTGTGAGGTACTTATAAATTCTCTTCATAGCTTCCCAGTGATCCCATCCAGGGTTAGCACAAAACTGTGCCACGAATGATGTTGCGAACGCAATATCCGGGCGGGTCCCACTTGCAAGGTGAATCAAGGATCCGACTGCCTGTCAGTATGGTATATTACGCATCTGTGCAACCTCATTCGTCGTCTTCGGCAACTGCTTCTTGGACAATTGGACATGGGGATCAAGAGGAATCGAGACTGGCTTGACATCAGAGAAATTATACTTGGTGAGGATCACGTTGACATAGGGTTCCTGGGACAAAGATATGGTGCGTGCTGCACGATCACATGTAACTTTCATCCCCAGCAACCAGCTAATCGGTCCCAGATCAGTAATCCGAAAACGAGTCCCAATCTCGCCCTTGAATGCCTTGACGAGCGAGGGCGAATCTCCTGTGACGGTGCAGTCATCGACATGTGATGCGAGTATCAAGATATGCGCTGCAATAGTCACGACAAACACTCCCCAGTCAGCCTCCATACGCACGAAGCCCAGGTCCTTGAGCGTACTCCACAGTCACTGATACCATTTCAGCACACCTTGCTTAGAACCATAGAGGGCAACACAAAGGTGGGCAACAAGGTCACGTCCCTGCGTATCGTATCCAGGTGGGAGTTCCATGAAGATAACTTCGTCATCGTCTAATTTGCCATTTAGGAATGCACTGTGAAAATCGAACACATCGATGTCCCAGTCATGGTGTGCTGCAATCGCCAAGATCAAACATAGAGACACGAGACGAGCCACAGGAGCATAAGTTTCGTTATAGTCGACACCGTACTGCTGGGTGAAGCTGTGAGCAATAAGCCGCACTTTGTATTTGTCGATTTCTCCTGCAGCGTTCTTTTTTATTTTGAACACCCATTTGCAGCTGACGACATTGGTGCCTTTAGGTCGCTCCACCACGTCCCACGTGTGCGCATTGGCAAGACTCTTCAATTCAGCATTAATTCCGTCGCTGGCTCTAGACCCTCGGCCTCTCTAGTCCCTGCAAGCAGTGTGAACACCATGCGTTCTTCATCCAGTTCCCACACTGATGAAACCCTTTCTTCCTCAACACCTTTTACTACCGCTGCTTGAATGCCTTTCGGGAAAAGTGTACCACCTTTACGCCCATCATGTGTTCCAATGCCGGCCTTCAATAACTCAATATATGGTGAGTCCTTTCATAAACGGCTTGAGCGCTGCAACTCAGGACCACTAGGCAGGTCGACAGCATCTGTAGCGGACGACGACAGGGCAGGTGGGGCAGAAACAGGTACGACATTTGGTTTAGTGGGTTCGATGGGTGGCATTGGTTGATCACTTTCACTTTCAAGCTGGATAGAAGCCAGCTTGTTGGCCTTCTGGAAGGTGACATTACGTTCAACAACCACAATACGTCAGTCTGGCAAGTAGATGCGATGCGCTGTAGACTCGGCATCAAAACCAACCCAATGACCTTTATGAGCATGGTCATCAAGCTTTGATCCAGACCGATCGAGAACCCAGCACTTTGCTCCCCAGCATGGTAAGTTGCCCAGGTTGGGCTTCTTCCCATATAGCATTTTGTATGGCGTTTTTCCATCTAATGCCCTGGTAGCTGACCTGTTTTTGACCCAGACAACATGTAGAAGCACCTCCCCCCACAAATTCTTCGGCAAACCGCTATCGTGCAGTATGGTACGCATGCACTCCACAAGAGTCCGGTTGAGATGCTCAGCAATGCCGTTGTGTTCGGGCATGTCATGGGTGGTGAGTTTCCGTTCTGTGCCGTTAGATTTCAAATGACGTGTGAATTCATTGGACAGATACTCCCCCCCACGGTCAGAACGAAGCTGTTTGACAGATGCTCCGTGCTGCATCTTTAGCCAGGATTCGAACTCTTGGTAAGCTCGGAACATGTCCGATTTAGCAGCCATGAGGTTGACACGTGTGTAGCACGTGTGATCGTCGGTGAAAGAGCTGTAATAGCTACGCTTTCCGGGAGTTTGAATTGGCAAAGGTCCCCAGACGTTGGTATGTACTTCATCACCAAGTTTCTCTGAACGACTGGGTTCACGAACCTTCCCGATAGGCTTTCGGGTGGCTTTCCCATATTCACATGAAGCGCACTGACCCATAGTGCTATGATTCGGGTCCAGTGTAACACCGGCGACCATCCCTTTTGCCAACATCTCGCAAATCGTCCCAACTCCAATATGGGACAAACGAGCATGCAATTCCTCCATGGTGAGTGGTTGAGCTTCTTCTGCGGTTGCTGCGGTCACAGAGTAGTCATTCTGTGTTTTGTAGAGACCGTTTGCAACTTTAACCTGTCCTACAAGAGAGTGCTTGGGGTCGAAGATTCGACATATTCCCCCATTGAAGATTGCACAATAGCCTGCTTCTGTAAGACGGCTGATGGACACAAGTGTCACTCGCATACTCGGCACATATAAGACATCCTTCAGAAGAAGTCGTGACCGAGAACCTCCATTGTCAAGATAGATAGGTAGGTCTCCTCGTCCGATTGCATCAAATGTTCTATTATCTGCACCTCGAATAGGCTTAGGAGGGATTGACACAAAGTTAAGGAGTCGTTCACGACACGGGGAAAGGTGTTGCAAGGCACCGCTGTCATAGAGTTCTGGGACATTGTCATCCTGAGTCAGGAAAACGTCAATGTGGTTGGTAGTGGATGGTTCACTGTCAAGTGTAGTGAACCAAGCACTGTCAGGTTCGTCGGCGGTAGCTGCGTTTGCTGATGGCTTGAATTTGCTCTTATCATCTTTAGGTTTCTTTCCATGCGACTTCCAGTTCTTCAGGGCCTGACCCGCCTTTCCACCACCTTCCTCCCAGCAATTGCACTCTTTATGGCCTGTCCAACCACAGTTGTTGCAGTCGCCACCAAAACGTCTCCCTTTCCATTTCCCTTTTTTGGATGAAGCATTAGCCCCAAAGGCTGCATCTTCGCCACCAGAAGATTTCTTCTTCCCGCCATCTTGCAATGTAAGTCTGTCGTACTCTTCCAAGACAATATCCATCAGGTCATCAGATGTGACTGATTTGCCTTGTAGATGCATCGTCAAAGAGAGGGCTGCAAGACCAGGGTTATAGGAACGTGGAAGTGATGCATATACAATGTTAAAAAGGTCTTCATCCAAGACAGGCCGTCCAATAGAGGCCAGTTCCTCGCGCAATGCAATGATCTTCTCTATATGCGCACATGCATCTCCCCCATCTTTCAATTTGAGTTCTCCAAGTTGATGACGCATTTCAGCACCGACCACAAGATATCGTTTCTCAAAGAGATTGCGGAGAGTGGTGAAGTACTCATGGGCAGAGTCTTTACCCACAAGACAGACAAATAGGGAATTGGGGAGGGTGTTTGCGATCATATGTTGCACTTTCGTGTCTTTCTCGGTCCAAGTCACGGTATCCTTTTCAAATTGCTCAACCAACTTGACCTCATCAGGAGATGTCGCCGTCCATCCAACCGACTGTCCAGTCACTGGATCAATGGGCTTCTTCTTGCTGCCATCGAGATATCCTCCAAGTCCTCGACTACCAGCAGCAAGTTGAAGACGGACCTTCCAAGTGGTCCAATCTTTGCCGGACGCGTCAAGCTTAGGCAGCTTAACCTCCTCAGATGTAGTACTAGTCATCCCAATGAATATATGTGTGCTGACACGAAGATGTATGCGTGATCTCATCAGAGCACCAATTGGCTCATAACCTGTAGAAGTATACTCAGTACGAGACGGAGTCTGTGACTGATATATTGCACACCTGTAGAAGTATACTACAGAATGTAAGTATAAAGTATGAATGATAAACAGGCTGATCTCACCTCAGTACGAGACGGAGTCTGTGACTGAGGTAGAGATGTGTCGATGCTAAGGTTATCTACCCGAGATTATGTAATATGGAAGTAGCCGGGTCTGTTTGAATGTGCGGTGCACGAACACGATGAACAAAATACAACATCATCTTGCGCTTGTGCTGTCCGTGCTAACTCACTTCTTCAGCTAATGGTCTTATTTCAGCTCATTTCAAGTTGCAGCGTGCACCACTCGTTGCGCCATCCATACAGCCACCATTCCCATCATATTCAACGCTGTTGCCATCGTTTCTGTGCCTCCAATCGTGTTCAACATCGCCCATCACCTTCTGGTCACCTTCTGGGTCTCCTGGCCCTCTAACTCGACGTGGCTTGTTGATTTTGATGCTGCGCTTGCTCCCGTTGTGTCCTCGGCCTATCACATTGTGTTCACCACCGTCAACAACCTTTTCACAGCTCCAATCGACTTCAACAGCCCTCAACTCCTCTGGTAGGTCCAAATGGCCTCCCAGGCCATTATCTCGACATGGTGTGTCCATTTCATTGGCCCACTCATTTTTGATTTTCTTAGGGTGTTCCTGGACACTGTAGGGACCACCTCGTACCGCCATTTTGCCGCTCATGTTGCCTGGCTCATCTGGGGCCTTTCTTGGTAGGTTATCCTCCTCTCTGCTCCAAGCGTTTACTGATGCATTTTGATGTGTTTGTAGGCTTCTGGTATGCTTCCAATTGTACTCTTGTACTGCACTAACTCATTCTAGATCACATTGAACAGGTGGACTTCATTCCAAGGTGATGTCATCACAACGCTTTCTTGCGGAACCCTCTATTAGGACTTCAGAACGTCACAACATGCATGAGGTGGAATGGTAGAGCATAGATGTGGGTATATGGAGCAGGATTTGGGACCAGGTAGATCAGGGTAGATGTGCAGCAAGGTCAGTATGTGTGATACGAGTAGAACGGAATAGATCCCAGTGCATGATCAGAGGTAGAACAGGGTAGAAACGAATGAATTTCAATGTACCAGGACGGAGGCAACCCAGCTAGTATGCAATCTATGGAGAATGAGTCTGGTACATATGAGACTATATCACTCTATTTGAGTATCCGATGTCGAGAACAGTCGCAGAGCTGGGCTCTATGGAGATTGAGGGAGATACAAATGAGTTATATAATGTAATTGAACTACTTCGCGGTAGGCCAGAAAGCTACTATGTGTGCCATTCATCTATCTAGATGCACTGACGTCCATTCCGCACATCTCCATCACTGCGCTGCTATCTCCATATGTCCATTTTTCACTGGGCCTGATGATCCGGAAAAGGTCGCGGCTGTGCTCGATTACATGAGTGGGCTCGGGCTTGATCTCCCCCTTTTCCTCGACCTACTCAGCTGGGGCAACGCTGATTGCACCACGCACCCCAAAATTCGCATTCGCTAGACTTTTGCCAATGCACTATTGGCGTGTGCGCGGTATAGACGTGTTGCGACAGACAGTTTGATCATGGTTCTTCACGAGGAGACGTCATTGACTGGATTGATGGACAGGATCCGTACAGTAGGCATACGATACATTATTTGGATCGTGACCGCAAACATCTGGCAACATGTGTGCACTGAAATTGTGTAGTAGTCCCTCTCTGATCGTTCGCGGACAATAAGAAAGCTAGTCCTTCCAGTGGCCGGGGGCTGGATGATAGCTCAAAAGTTGCCATTGGGAGAAGCAACGTCAACGAACTTGGCTTGGATGAACGACATCGGAAATGACGCGAGGTTTTTTATCGGGCTTCGAGTCTCCACCACTGCAAAGAAAACTTGAGGTGGATCTGAAACGACAGAACAGCGGAATATGGACCTGGTCATCATTGCCGACCAGAGTTCGTATACCTATGCCGGCTAACGACATGGCTCAGGTGCCGGTGAGTTGCTGCTGCCAGATCCCAAGCGATCAACGTAATTCCCGCTATTGATCATCGTGTCTGTAACAATTCGAACGGTAGGTGCATTTAAGTGAAGGGAAGCGCCGAGGACACAGGGCAATTGTGTGTGACAGTTGATTCGATAAGGAGACTGTAACACGTGTGCGTAGGTAGTGCTGGCGCGCGCACCTGGAGTCCCTCTCGACGACCACGCATCCTGCTTTTCATCGATCTGACGCCCTAGCGATGTTTTCAAACGTAGTAGGTCTGCTGCGGCCAAAGCGAAGTGAGTGAATGCACGAGACAATCGATAAGACAATGCTGACGACAACGCAAGAGCATACACGGAGGGAGAGCCGACCTTTCTGGAGAAATAGAAGAGCAACGACGGTCAAAGATGACACAGACCGGGTGATTGAAAGTCCGATTTCGACGACGAGCCAGGAGTCGAGCAAAAAAGACTCGGTCTGTTCACAGGGAACACAACCGGTTGTAATCGATGGTCGAGGCAACATCTGTGCAGTCGCGTTCCTCATCGATGGGAAGCATTTTGTGAGCGGCGACGAGGGAGGGAATATTCGAACCTGGCGCGTACAAGACGGCAGGGAAGTGGGATTGCCAATGAATGCGGGGGGTCCCGTTCTCGACATTGCAGTGTCACGAGATGGAAAGTGGATCGTCAGCGGGACGGAACATGGCTGGGTGATCGTCTGGGATGTGGAAAGCCACGCAGTATTGACCGCGTTCAGGGGACACGCGACATATGTGCGTGCAGTCGACGTCTCACCGGATGGAACGAAGATCGCGACAGGATCGTATGACTGTACTGCCTGTGTCTGGTCACTCTCGACTGGACAGCGACTCCTCGGCCCATTGGAACACAACGAGTGGGTAGTCGCTGCGAAATTTTCGCCCGACCGACGTCTCCTCGCCACTGCTACGTATGACCGTGACTCTGTCCGGGTCTACAACAGTCGGAACGGCCACCTCCTCTTCGACGTCCCAATTCGAGTCGGTTCATATTTGAACCAATCCCTTGCCTGGGCGATAGATTCTCAGCAACTCTTCG
>JBBPOB010000794.1:0-13069 GCA_038091275.1 Tylopilus subfusipes | reverse complement strand
CCGAGTCCGTTGCGGATGATGAGTTCCCTTGGGGCGATGGTGAGCATGCGTGGGTGGAGTGGGCCCATGGCGGAGGCATCGGGGGTGATCCAGTTCTTTTCGAGCACTGCAGAGTAAACGAGTCGACGTATGACGGTGTCTGTGTCACGCGAGCTTGCGAGAATGGCGTCGGGGGTGTGTTTTGCGATGGGAATGTTGAGCAGGGCGGCGCGTCGGACTTCGCTGTTGGGGTTGAGTCAGACGCGGGTGGCAGGGGGGAGACGTGGCGGGATCGCAAGAGAGGGTATCGAGAAGGACGTCGATGGCGATATGTCCGTCGTCTTGTATGTCGGATGGGTCTTCTGAGCCGGATAGTTTTGAGAGTGCGACGGCTGCCTGTACGCGGATGGGGGTTTCTTTGTCGTGTATGCGTTCGATGAGGGCAGCTCTAAGGATGTGGTATACGTCTTCGCTGTGGGAGAGGGTCACTGGGGGTGATGAACACATGACGAGGGGCGTACTCTATTTCGCCGAGGTGCGCGACCAATGACCATTTCAGTGAGGAGATGGACGGGGCGGTATCTAGCGACCTTGTCCTTTGCGACGAATGCTTTGAGGAATTTGAGGAGACGGGCGACAAAATGCGCTGCGGTGGTATCGTCTTCGTCGTCTTTCTTTACTTCTTGGATAGACACCATCTACGACGCGCCCCACGATAGAAATCCAACATGCGCACCTTTCACGCTGAGATAGAGGACGTATGCGCCGACAAACTTGACGACGCGATCTGCCTGCGGGACCCTCTTTTTGACGACGATGAGATGACAGAGGTCGATGAACGTGTCTCGAATTGGCGTTCGCCGGTGAGTTTGGTTCTGCGACCGCCATGGACGGGCTCTGTGAACGCGGCTGCGTCGAGATGGAGTTTGTGTAGTGCGACGGTGTCCATGACTTGTATTTGGAGTAAGAGGAGCGATACATCGAGAGTCTCAGTATAAGGATCGGGAGAACACGTTGGGAAGCGTGCGCTGGGTGACTCGATGGCGACGGGGGGCGGGGATCTTATAGCCCGCCGTCCGTGAGCTCGGAAACAGGCTGTGGCGACCATCGCGCATGACCGAAAATATAATCAGATCTGGTCGAGGGCGGGCGACCGAACGTCGAGTGGCACGACGAGTAAACAACAACCCGTCGAGGTTACTAGATGAGGAATGGCGCTTACCCCCCAAAGAAAAGCGTGCCGTGATGGCGGGCACAGAGTCGGGTGACTCGGACAGGAAGCATTGGCAGCCGCGCCTGATAGCCATCGCTGTGGGTTATCGCTGCCAACGTCGACGCGCCCATCGCCCATCTCTCTCGGCTCGGCGTGAGCCTGATCCTTGCGCTTCCTGTGGGAAACACCTCACTTAACTTGCAGCGTCGCCACCTCGCTACATCGTTCCGGTTCTGTCTGTGCAGGTCGCATCATGTCTTGCTGGCCACACACCACGTTCTGGGGTTCAGAGATTGAGCGCTTGAGCCTGCGTCCCCATCAATTACTGCAACGCAGCTTGAAACGTCCATCTGGCGTGTCAACTCATTCAGCTGTGCGGTCGACACCGTAATACAAGGTTTTCGCGATCGGACACTGTTCTCCAAAGGCACAGAAGTCGATACCGTTGATCATCACAAGAAGCTTAGAAGCTATTCCCGCCGGAAACGAATTACATGGGCGGTCTTCGTTAGGCGTCAAGAATAATTGTGACCATCAGTATACGACAGGGTCCTGCAACGTTGGTAAGCACTGCGCCCTCCTCATGTTATTTCATGGACAAGTTAGTCACTAGCCTAGGTCCAGACAGCCACAGTTTGGCAATACCGAGGATACACGGTTTACAACACGCGCGACTCTCTGTCAGCCCTGTAGATCATGATTCTCACTTTTGACGGCGGTCTAAATCCTTTAATTGCCATCCACGGGTGCGGCTGGTTCACTGTCTGATATAGCACGAATCGCTCGAAGTTGCGTAAGGCTCGCACTACATCGAGGGGTTCCCACCCCTACTTGACTCCGCGAATGCCGAGTTTCGCTGCCCTGGTGGCTACTCCACGTCTTGGTTGGCAAATGAATGAATGAATATGCTTATCCTAATCAACCAGGCGACAGGGATCAATTGCGGTGTGTCGTATACTTATTCCTTGTATTAATTTGATACATGCAGTGTTGGAGCATGCAGAGATCAGAAAAGTTAATAATTTCTATTGATAGCCCATTGTATCCTCAAGGCCCTACGTTTACACCCAACCTCCGATGGCGCATCACTGTGGATAGCACACCACCAGGGTCTCAATTGTCTGATGGTGAACTCTTTTCTGTGTCAAGTCCAATAACGTGCTGACCCTGCAACGAACGTTTGTCCTTTGCCACCGCGATCGAGGACAAATTGGCTAGTTAAAGTCAGTCGAGCTCTCATGAACGGATTGATCTGAGATCTCGCACACAAGGACAAATCCATTGAATGCAAACATGTAGTGACGCACGCGCGGGGCCATTGGCAATGGCCCTTTGTCGAGCCAAGTGTTCTATCACGACCAGATAGCTTGGTTAGCCTCTTACATGATAGGTGCCTTGGTCCTGCTATATAATAAGAGCTACACTGGCGTGCGGTTTAGTTTCCACAGCTACGATACCCACTCCTCGATAACAGCGACTGCAGGTTTCAGTTCCTCCGACGTCCTTCTGCGATCGATAGCGTTCTACATCGACTTCCAATCCCGGTGAAATGGATCCAGTGTATGAAGTCATCGTATATGTTCACTTGTTCACTTCACACTGACCCGTCTTTCTACAGTTCAGCGGTTACACATTTACCTCATGTCACCGGAACACTTCTGCTGCGTACGAAACGCATCGTTTCAAGCGGCTCTTTTGGAACCGTATATTCTTGCTTGCGTGAACAGGGAGACAAGGTTAGCACCTTTGTATTCATACTTATATCGAGGTATACCCATCTCCGAGTCGCCTGTTTCAGGTCGCGGTCAAGGCCGTTCACTTCCCTCCCACCTTTGGTCAAACTGATGTTAAGCTCCGGGGAGTGAGTTGACAACAACTTCCCTCCGTAAAGTTGGCTGATATTTGGCGTGTCTCAAGAAAGTTAGGCGAGAGCAAGGAGTGTGGAAAAGATTGTCCCACCCCAACACCGTCCCGCTCCTGGGATGGGCAGATGGAGCAGAGTTCGGATCCGATCATCCGTGTATGGTTTCGACGTGGATGCCGAATGGAACACTGGAGCAATATATTGTGCGGAGTGCAACTGAGCCTTCGCTTGGTAGACGCGTCCAACTTGTGAGTGCGAAATTCTGAGATCATCATTACATAATTTTACAATCGTGTTACAGATTCAAGGGACGGCTGCAGGGCTAAATTACCGTACGTTTCGGACCCTGGCTTATTGCTGGATGAATGACATGTTCTTGCAGTACATTCGATGACCGTTATCCATGGGGATTTCCACCCTGTGGGTCGCATTAGTTGATTGACATATCAACAGGATTTTTACATTTTCTTAGGGCAACATTTTGATCGACATTGATCATAGGCCGTGCATCGCGGACTTTGGTTACTCTCAAACTATCACCCGGCAGGAACAATTGACTTACCTCTGGACTAAATCCGTTCGTGCCGGGGCGAGAGACTGGGTAGCCCCGGAGTTATTGTATCGGGACCTATTCCCCGGTTTCGATTTTCAAGCTACGCTTGATAAGGCCGATATATACTCTCTTGGCAGCATCATCTATTTCGTGAGTTGTATTGCACTCTATTTTCCATCTTTCAAGCTCTTAATCTAGATATGTAGATCCTCACTGGACAATACCCGAAGAAGAAAGAGACGCCCGAAAGTGAATTAGAGAAACTCGAAAATCTACCGCGCCCATGGTGGCCAGTTATCCCAGGCGATGTTTGGACCTTCATCGAGCGATGCTGGACTCCACGAAAGCCAAAAAGCCGACCGTCGGCACTGGAAGTACTATCGTTTTCTACAGACAAGCTTGAGCAATTGTTAAAACCAAAGTATGTGAATATCCTCATTACGTTGCCAGCCGCTGACTCTCGGTCGAAGTGCGCCCGATATCAACATCGTGCTATTCGGTTCTGTTGGGTGCGGCAAGAGTTCCATCATCAACCTCCTTGTGGAGGAACTAAAAGCGCAAGTGTCTACCAATATTGAACCTTGCACCCAGGCCCCACAACACTACCAGATACCCATTGGAGAAAGGAAATTCAAGTTGTGGGATACGATGGGATTCTGCCTTCCTCGTGGGGGAGCCATCAACCCTCGTTTGCCCTATGAACAAGCGCATGCCCTCCTACGCGACCTCCCTAACGGCGTCCATCTCATCCTTCTCTGCGCAAGCAAGGATGATATCAGATCGAACAACCCTTGGCTTCGCAATCTATACTGGTTAATCAATGACATTTTCTTCGGCGGTCATGCCCCGGTTGCCTTGGTCGTAACCCACTCCGATACTCCAGACAACTTGAAGAAGTGGTGGGAAGGCAGTCAGCGTACCATCCACAAGAAAACCAACATCCCCGTTTCATCTATCCTACATGCATGCAGTACGACGACTCGGAGTGGGTCCAGGCAAGCGCTGAGGTCGCTGTTGGACAAGTGTGCCGCTTTCGCAGCCCCAATTCCCCTCCGCGTTGATTCCTCGTCTCATGAAGAAACTTCCGCCGCGATCGCTACCAAATGCGGCTTAAGCATTGCTGATGCTGCGGCATTGGTGTCCAAATTCACTTAGACGATAACCCCGTGATCTGCTGCGAGTTGACGAAGGATCTCACCAAGGAAGTTGTCCGGTTGTACGAGAGCAGCAGATGTGACTGGTTGGACTTGATCTCGGCAGTGAATCCGATAGGCAACTTGAACGTTGCTCGACGACCTTTATAGCTATGCAAATGTGTAGGAATATATTACTGTGTACTAGGTTGTCAATGGTGACCGTATTTATGACTCGGCTGTCCTTACTTTGGTGTATTACGACAATAACCTGGTCCTGCTAAGTACAGTCGACACTCTCCTAACGCACACCCCTCGGGAGAAGCCCACAAGTATGGAGTATGTGTTATCAAGAAGGTCGTATGGTGAATTACTTAATTCTGCTGCCCAACGCTATGCGTTATGAGCGGTTCTACTGCACAACCTTTGAGAATGCCTCAGCACTGAATGATGGCTCGCATAAGCGAAGGATGCGGTATACTCTCACTCACGTGCGAGCGCAGACGTCCTGATCACCGGCTCCTGGGACCAATCTCCGCTTCTGGGAGAGCACGCGAGGAAATGGGAGCGTACTTTGTTCGCGCGTATAGTTCATCACGGACACCGCGTTTTCATGTTCACCGAGATAAGTCACCTTTTCAGCCGCCAAATCCAGCCTATCGCCGACGTGAACGTGTTCCGATATTATTAACTTCTCTGGACCCTGCATGCTCCAACACTGCGTGTATTAATCAATGCAACAAAGACAGAGATACATCTCCGACACACCGCAATTGATCCCCGCCGCCAGGTTGAATACGCGTTTTAAGATAAGCAAGCTCAGTCGTTTCGTGAACATCATTTGTCAGTTGAACTCACCAAGACGTGGAGTATCAGTCCCAGCGAAACTCCAGACTTCGCGGAGTGAGGTGGGAAGACATAGAAGTAATGCGAGCCCTACGCGGCTTTGGGCGATTCCTGCCAGTCAAACCCGTGGTGAGCAACTAGAGGGGTTTGGATCGTCTTCACAGAAGCGAAGATTGTGACTTACCGTAGACAAATAGATCTCGTTGGCATCTCAGTGTTGATGCTGCACGATAGTCCTGTCGCCAAGCTGTGGCCGAGTGAACCTGGGCCGGTGACCTTGTGACAGTGCCTACGAGCGCTGCAAGACCCTGTCGTATGATGCTCTCAAGTATTCCACATTCCTAACGAAGAAATTTGAGAACTCAAATTTGGACCATTAATTTTGAGAATATGACTCCACTAATCCTAGCAATCCATCGAGCCATGCTTCCCATGGCGGTCGCACAGGTGAGTAACTGAGAAAGGGTTTCTGCCACACCAAATGGATATTTCGAGTTGCGTCGCAGTGATTGGGACAAGATCTTCATCTCTGAACCCCAGAACGTGATGTGTGGGCCTGCAAGATATGATGCGAACTGCACGGACAGAACTGGAACGTTTGGGCCGAGGTGGCGACGTTGCTCTCGATCAAACGGAAACACAGGAGTTAGGATCATGCCGGGTCGAGAGGAGGGGCGCTATTGCGAACAACGTGCGGCGACTGTGTGGACAATGAGCGCGCTGACGTTGCATGACAGCGATACCGTGACGTGTCTCCGCCGTTTTCCCGACGCTTTCTTTTTCTGGTAAACGCCCTTTCCTCTTTTAGTGACCGACAATGCGGGTTGTCGACGTTCACTCTCCTGCTCTCGACCAAATCCGATTATATTCTCGGTCACGCGGGGTATACGACCCTTCGCCACCGAGTCACCCAACACTCGGTTCCGTCGTACCTGGCGATCTCGCCTGGTCCCACTGTACTTGGTGTCTTGCGACTCCGCAATGTCCCCAGCCCATCCGAATTCTCCACCACGCCACGCATCATCGTCATCGAGCTCTCAAAGTGGAACATTTCCGCATACCCTTTGTCTCGTAACATTACTTTGATGCTTGTGCCGTTCCTAGACTGCTCTTTCTCTGAAGGTTTATCTCGTATCTTCTCCCTGATCAGTGATGAATCAGCACGCAGTAAGTAAATGAGACGAGGAAACGAGGACACTGATACTATCAGGCGGACGGCGAACTATGGAGGCGGAGGAGATACAACAGTTGCGGGCGTTGACCGCTCCAATTGCTGGGCCAAGCATCGAAAATGGTGAATGCCGTATCAGTGTTCAGTACACACACTGACAACTCTCACTTCGAGTTCTTCCTGGGTAGTCCTTTCGCTTGGCGCATTGCGTTCTGCACGTCCGCCTCCTGCTTTTGAGCCTCGCTTCGACAAGTTGCGCTTGTCTGGATTCCGTGTACTCTCTTCATCCTGTTGTCCTTCAATCGCCTGTTACAAGTGTATCTCATCCTGCCGTGTTGCTGTAGTACGTGATTGATTTACGAGAGCGATAGAAAATTACTAGTACAGTCAACCATCCATTATATGTGTACCATGATAACTTCAGGAACTCCTCGGACTTGGCCTTCGCAGAGGAATTCTTCGAATAACCCAGTTCACACTCAGTAAACGTGCCACCTTTCTTGCAGAACAGTCATCCCTGCCGATACAAGTCGAATGAGCCTGACGGTGTAGCCTTTTCGTATATACAGTACTCAAGGTACATCCCATTGAAACCCACGGTCCCCTAAATGAGGAATTGCTTCATCTCCGCCTCAATCTTCTATCGACTTGAACTTGAACGGGGAGCCGATTTATTGAAGCTGTAAACTCGAGGATGCTCCGAAGTCTTTTCCGCACAGCAAATTTCGTACCGTTATTAAGTTATTCGACTGGAACGACAAGATGAATTTGCTAATCTAAGCGATGCCGTCGGAGCGTGCACCGCGCTGGCTGGACTTCGGTCATCGTAGCTTGTTGTGGTCGTTCGCGGAGCAGTTGCTCGTGTAGCCAATGTTGCATTGTCACACTGGCTGGAATGGGAGCTACTTTGCATTGCTGGACGGTGTCAGGACTACCCTACAACCAAGGTACAGCGCTTGCACCGAGGAGATAACAAAGTTAGCATCCATAACAAGAAAGTTGGGGCAGAATATCAAGTAATTGACCCCCTTGTAAAGCATACTTTTGTAGCGGACGTCGCACACGTTGTCCCCAATATTAATAGCGAGCCTGAGAAATTCTGATATCGAAGATACAGGACCTAAGTCCACCGGTATATCATTCAATCGCTCCCTCAAGCTCATACCAGCTCTATCCATCTTCCAACAAACACCATCGGGCGCTGCATGTTAACCATCCGGAGTATTAAATGGAATCGGAAGAAACAAAAGCCATCGATGGCGATGGTGAGGAATCTGATGAGAATCGCTCAAATCTTGACCTAACGGTGATCATGCGACAGCCAACCGGCCCTATCGTCGATGCCTTCAAGGAGTATATCAACAACGAGCTACCCACCCGTCTCATCGATACATCACGGCTGCAATTCGTCCCACGGAACGACGTCTTTCGTGTCTTCCAAGACGAGATTGCAAATGTCACTGAAGAACATGTCCGAGAGCGGATCAGAAGCTTTCAGAGCGATCCCTTCACTACGTACCAGCCTCGACGGGAAACCGTGCTCAGACAGATCATCCAAGAGATCATCCAATACGTCGTGCTATCTCATCATTGGGATGAGATCGCAGGTGAACTCACATTCCAGGACGTTTCGGGTAGAAAACGACACACAGCCAGGTCCAACAAGCTCGTCCAATTTTGCAAGACGTCGAGGAATCTGGGATTCAAGCTAGCCTGGGTTGATACTTGCTGCATAGATAAAACCAACGCATCCGAGCTCAGCGAGGCAATTCATGCGCTATACAAGTGGTATGCAAATGCGTACCTTTGCATCATCTACCTCGCAGAGTCCACGTCATACGATGACTGGTCCACCGACCCGTGGTTTACACGTGGCTGGACACTTCAGGAGCTCTTAGCACCTAAACGACTCAAATTTTATAAGAAAACTTGGCAGCCATTCACCCCTTCCAGAATCGACAACGATAGACAATCTGATGACATAATTCGCCACCTCGAGAAAGCCACGGGCATCACGAGAACAGTGCTCATTGCTGATAACAGTCACGGAGTAGAGGGACACACCTTCTGGGAGGTCATGTCCTGGGCATCAAAGCGACAGACAACTCGCATCGAGGATAGGGCTTACTGTCTCATCGGCTTATTCCGTGTCAGTCTCACCATCACATATGGAGAAGGTCAACGTGCCTTTTCGCGCCTTGTCGAAGTTATTTCGGCAAGGCACCCTTGCTGGGATGTTTTCGCATGGTTCGGGCAACCCTCCGTGTACCACTTTGCTCTTCCTTCCTCTCCTGCATCATACTCCAGTTTCGAAACCTGTATAGGGAAGGATAGAGTTGGGGTGCGGGACTTCACTATTACCGCATATGGGTTGTCCTTGAAGTCACTGCCGCTTATTTCGATGGAGGTCTGCTCGGTTGTAGACCCTGAAGGGCCTGGAAAGTTGTTCCTCGTCACCCTGAGGTCACGACACGACAACGGAAGTCTTTTGAAAACGTACAGCGATCTTGTCGTAGAATGCGGTGCGACCCGCCTCAAAACCATTCGCCGCGCTCGACAACTCTCGGCTTGCATCATCAACTATCACGCCACGCGAAGTCGCGAACAAGGGAAATTGATGGTCGGGAAGGAATATATCTGTTTCCTGCTTTACTCGGAGGACGGAGAGGACGACGAGATGACATGGATGAAGCTCACCACGGACAACCTGTTGCGGATATCTTTCACCGGAATACCTGAGACAGCTACCGGTGATGCTGTTATTCAGCCTGCAGATGGATTTATCTCGTCACTCGTGACAACCTTCATACGATCCCCCTGCGCCGTAAAACTATAGTTTTGCCTGTTCCTCCACACTACACATCATACAAATCTAGTGTAGTCACTTTTGAACGCAAGCTTGCGTACCTTCATGGATATGAAATTCGGCCTATCCAACGGGGAAGAAGTGCCTTGAAGGGGACGATTACTTGGGAGCGCGGCCTCTTCAAACTTCAGCCAAATTTCGGATGCCTATCTCGCTTTCCCCGATGAGGTCATCGAGTTGCCCCATTGGCTGAGAGCGGGAAGCTCACATCAGACACGCATTCGACCAGAACGATCACGGCGTGGGGGATGACCTAATCGTTGGTCAGCGATAGGGTGCCCCACGCATACACGTGCTACTCACTGGTCGATGTGTTCAAAACGCCATCGGGTGCTGTGTTGTGTGTTGAGTAACTCACAGCCATGGAAAGGCGCATAAGTATACGCGCCTTTGAACTCGGTTTGGTCGAATGTCAGTGGGGTAGCAGGCATACTCGACGGCACGTCCTTGGCGACCATATCCCTATTCAGGCAAGGAAAGTGGAGGAGTGCTGACGCGTTGTCGATAACACCACCTTCAAAATCTATCCCAGTACGTTGGATGGGGCGGTGCAGGATGGTAATATTGTCGCGAGAATATGGATGGCGGGGCGGACATGTTTCGCGAGGGGAATGGTAAAGATGGGTGCGCTTCACGTTTTGCTGCTTTGGGTGGTTTGGTTAACGCTATGAGTGGGAAGTAGGGAAGAGAAAGGAAGCAGTGGGACCACAGCTGAAGGAGACGTGGTAATTTTGCGGTTTTCTCATTCACTTCGCCGGTGAGATAGGATATGCTCCTTTACTCGGATGAGCTTGCGAGAAGTCAGTGTCAGACTCGTAATGGACGAGCTGGCTGGCGACGGACATATTGACGTGGTGCATCTACAGAGAGAGGCAGTTACGTTGTGTTCTCAAGGCTTTTCGCGAGCCTACGCGAGGCCTAACGAGGACTCTGATTGGGACGGCTAACCTTTAGTCACCAACCTGCCTAAAATGGGTCCTCTAAGGCTGCTGGCAGCTCGGCTAGGTTTTGCGGATGCTGGTTGCCCGTCGCCTTTTCTCGAGGCGGTGAGGTCATGGCCGTAATAGTCCAAGGTACATTTGGCAAACTCAAATCGTCGAACTTGAAGCTTGAAGGTTTATTACTGTAATCCAATGGAATCAAAGGGAACTGTGTGATAAAGTTTAAATGCCACAGAGCCTACGTATGTACAGGTACTATTATTACATGCTCCGGTTGGATCACCTTCTGAGGTGTAAGTATCTATCACAGGATCAGGCTAGTCATACATGATACGATCTAACATCTCGTACAATCGAGGGCCCACTGGCACTCATTTACCACGTTGCGGTGTCAGGTTTTACCCTTTGATGATCAATGCTGCCAGTCTCTTTGCCTCGGCACGAGGAAGTGCACAATATGTTTCGAGCTTCTTCGTCACTATACTTCGGTTCTTGCTCCTCGTCAAGAGCGAAATGGGCTTCTCGAAGAAGGTGACCAGCCTGTTTCGTATCGCTTGGATGTAAGACGGGTCGCGAGTGCTCAGGGCATCATGAAACAGTTCATGAAGAGCGAGCTGCGACTGAACCCGTTTCTCCACGGCTGTCACGTGAGCCGGCAGAGAAGTAATACATGCGTGCGCGACGGCGTCGATCCCGTACCTCTGGAATGTCTTTACATTTTTTTGCCACCAGTTCTCCATGACGACCTCGTTCTCCAGGTGCGTGATGACGAGCGCAAGAGGCACCCGATTGTTGCACAGTATCTCCGAAAACAGATGGTAGCTTCGCTGCGTCGAAGCAGTGAACCTCCCGGCCTTGACGCAAAACAAGAGGAGGTCGACTCCCCCAGTGTTGCGCAGGAATCTGATGAGTCTCTGAGCATTTTCTATGGCGCTCACAGACGTGCTGATCCCCATCTCTGCCTCCTCGATCCCGGCGGTGTCAAAGACACGAAGTCTTATCTGGCTGAGTCTTATCTTGCTGGAAAGGGTAAAGGAATGCTCTGTCGCTTGCTGCGTACAGCGCGCGATGCTTGAAGATGTCTCTGTGACGTCGCGACCAGCCATCAAGTTTATCACCGAACTCTTTCCGACACCAGTTTCTCCAAAAAGAATGACATTCTTGAGTCTGATTCCGAGGGATTCTGAAGGGACGGTAATTAGTAACGCTATATGGTCATCTGTTGGAACCCACTGACCACCCGATGTGCCATTATAGATAAGACTGCTTTGAGTACGTTCCTCTATTATTTCTTCTCCGCAGGCCGGTAAGCCAGGGTCAGGATCTCAAGATTTTGTCAGAATTTTGGGGACAACATGATTTGATCGACTCACTGGTCATGGCTTTGTGGACGAACGGTCGTATCTATTGGACGCCCTTCGCTGGTTGTGGCCGCCTTCGTCGCGGATTCGATTTATATGGGGATATCTTCGTTATTGTCCCAGTGATTGTACGGTTGAAACATTTGCTGGGCAAGCAGCGCAGTCGGAAGCTCGGAGTTTACTTGTGCCTGACGCGTAGACTCTCGGCTCGCCTACCAGGCAAGCCATCCATAGCTTGCTTCCTATACGGCCTGGATCGCAGGTTAGCCGATACGGGCGTTGGCAGAGCTGGCCGCCGAGTAGCAAGGCGGGAGGGCAGAACTCTCCATAAGTGGAATCATGACCTTATTCTGTTTTGACAGAATTTGCATCTTGAGAACGAGGCTAGCGCCCCAAATTTTCGAGTCGCGCCATCCATGTCCGTTCCCCGCCCTCCAGGTTCCACCCGCTTTCCCAACGGTTTGACCGCACCGCCATGACCTTTCTTTCCCCAATCGTAGAGAGATCGCTCCGATCGCATCCTCCGCAACCTTCCTTACCCTCCAGGGTCCCATCTATACCCCAAATCCAATCACTCCGACGTCACTTCCCTCACCCCTCCAAGCCGTAATCACTCACCCCAATCGCACCCAGATCGCCCAAATTTACCGTCCATGTCCCATCTGCCATCCTTATCTTCACCGTAGCCTCTGCGAGAACAGCGAAACGAACAACGCCACCCACGCCGTTCTGCAATCTAGTTCCGGTAGAATGGAGTCAGTTTTTCGTCACTTTGGTGCGCGCTTTACTCTGATGGCTCGTTTATCTAATTCGAGGGTTGCCCAATTTACCAGTTCACGAACTCGATCCAACAGATCTTACTGACTCACTTGAGCCGGTTGCAAAGCATCATTCTTGTGCACACCTGATGGCGAGGTTGGCATGTTCGTATCCAAATGTCACTACTACATTCATACTGTGTATTCAGGTTGAAGTCAAAGCAGCAGATTCCCTCTTCATGTTCAAGCGCACACTCAACAACAAAATTCTGCCACGGTGACCTGCACGAAAATCATAACGTGCTGAGCCATGTACATATCCTATGACCAAGCCCTTCTGGCTATAAATAGCCAATACCATATGCTATCATCCCTCCAAGTTTC
>JBBPOB010000793.1:0-13075 GCA_038091275.1 Tylopilus subfusipes | reverse complement strand
GCTTACTAATCAGGCACTTACCTGATTATATAAGCTACACTTACTGGATAGCCACTCCAGCAGAAAGGCAATTGTAACCTAGATAAATCTAATCTAGGAATATCTAGTAACTGTTAATGCACACTAGTGCAAATCAGCACTCCAGTTTCCCAATAAAGAGGTTTATTACTAAGCCTTATTTAGTGTGAACTGAGTGAACCTTAAGCAAAATTTCCCACACTTCTCCTTTCCACATTTGATAACTAACTCTTGCACAAAGTGCCTCTTGATATTATCTCTAGATAAGTCTTGTTAGGCTTACTATAACTCTACAACTACCAGGCATTAGAAACTCACTATCTCAGAAATTACTACACCTGGTAACCTCATTACTAAGACTTCCCGCACAGCCACAGCTTCCACACTTCAAGCAGGAAAGGACACAGAAGCTTAGACCCTTGCCAGTCACAGTATAATTAGCCACATATGTACACCAATTGCTAATAGATATTAGCTCCACCAACACCACAAGCTAGGAAGAAGCCAACCCTATTCTCTAAATAGATTATTTAAGATTGAAAGAACAACCAGGAATCCAATTAGCTAAGTTTCTCACTCACTCACTAGCAATGCTATTGTTTGATCTGATAGGTACATTGTCCATCACCAGCTTATAGTTAGATTGGGCCCAGAGGGAAGATAGAAGAGTCCTCTAGCATTCATTTATCTTTCCCTGACTAACGACACCATGAGTGTGGAGATGCCAGAGGACTTCCTGGACATGTTTGTGATGTGAGACAATATCATGGAAGTAGATGAGTATGTCATCAAGGTAGACCACGACATTCATGTCCAGCATATCCATGAAGATGCTATTAATGAAGTGCTGGAAAGCAGCCAGAGTGTTAGTGAGACTGAAGGGCATAACCAACCACTCGAAGGAGCCATAGTGGGTGCAGAAGGAGGTTTTCCACTCATCTCCCTTAGCAATATGGACCAGATGATATGCATGCCAGAGATCAAGCTTCATGTAGATTTTTACTCTGCTAGGGGCATTGAGAAGGTCAGAGGTGTGCAGAAGTGGATAATGGTCTTTCTTTGTGATTTTATTGAGGTCTCAGAAATCAACACACAGTTAGAGTGAGCTGTCTTTCTTTTGAACAAAGAGAACTGGAGCTACATGGGGGGAAGACAATTGACAGATGAAGCCATTCATTAGGTTTTCATCCAGGAAGTCCTGAAGGGCCTCCTATTCAATGGAGGAGAGGGAGTAGAGCCTTCCTATTGGAGGAGATGCTCCTTCCTCCAACTTGATCTTCAGATTGAAGGGCCTGTGAGGGGCAAGGCTATTAGCCTTCTTACTAAAGACATCTGTGAATTCATGATACTTCAGAGGAACTCTGGATAGATCTACCAAGTCCTCAGACAGGGTATCAGAAGTGGATGTAGAATGAGTGTTCAGGGATTGAAGGAAGAGGGAAAACTGGACCAAGCCTTCCAACTTGGACATGTGCTAAAAAGCAATGGCATTCACAAAGAAGATTTGAGGGCATTAGAGTTCAGGAGCTTTAGGCAATTTCATGGTTTTAATCTCCAGAGGATGGCTGACTAGGCCAGAATGAGTCTGAGGAAGGTTGTCAGATATCAAAGTAGGAGTAGGAATGGAGGTCAACTCCAGAGACATGGGTTTTGTTACGATTCTTCGTTTTCTCCTTGTACTTGACTTAACGATTCTACCTTGACTTCATTTACCTTGTATTAACTAATCCTAGTCCCGCTTTGGACATAGAATCTCACATTACTATTGGAAGCTCGTACTTGTGGTATGACTTCTTCATCCGTAATTCCCATTGGCTCATCATATTGTACGATTTTTACATTTCCTTTCTTGATCATTTCCTTTTCTCAACTCTTTCCTTTTCCTACCCTGGTCCGTGCACCAAGCTTATGATACTTAAGTCATGTCTCCCTCACCCTCGATCCTCACGCTAGTCCTCTCATAGCACTAGCCTCCTCTTGTACTCTTGATACTACTTGCAATCTACGCTTGTGTCAATTGACCTCGTCATGTCCTGAGTAGCCTTGCTATTCAGTCTAAAGACTTCCGTGGTCAACTTATGCAAGTAAGCAGTATCTCACCCAAAGCGCTGTCTTTGGCGTTCACTGGGCTCGTCAACACCCTAGTGTCTGACACACAAACGATCATTTGAATTGTAACTCAAGTGGCAGGAGAACATCTCTTGGACGCTATCCTCGTCATCCATGTTGTATCTCTAAACGGAGACTTGAATGAAGAAACTACTCTATTAGGAGAAGCCTACATCATCTTAGCTTTCAGGAGGTAGTATACATCTCATGACATAACAGGTTTTGACATCAGAATTGGCATCCCCTCTGCAGAAGTCCAGAATAAGATGCTGCTCATAGCCCAGTCAATTGACAGATTGTAGTGGGTGAGCCAGCTGTGTCCTAGAACAATCATGCATGAGGAATCCAATGAGGTTACATAATATGTATCAGAGGTGGTTTCACCAGAAGCAAATGAAAGGCTTAGGTCAACAGTGGAGGAAATGGAAGTGGAAGAGCTGCCATCAAAAAGTCAGGAGAATCAGAGAAACAGAATAAGTTGGAACATTATTTTTTCAAATGAAGGAAGAATCAACAAAACAATGAGTAGAGTCAGAGTCAATGAGAACAGGAACATGAGATTGCATAGGACAGAAGAGAAACAAATGGACAGAGTGAATCTGGATCAGAAAGAGCAGACATGTTGAGATGTAACTCTGTTAGAGCACAGTCAGGTTCAATGCAACTCCCAGGTTGTGCATCATAGAAGTTGCACCCTATTTTTTCACTTCTGAAGAAGCAGGGGTTGGAGCAGGAGCTGTTGGAGTTGCAGTAGCAGCTCTTCCTTTCAACACCCTAGAAGTGGACTCTGGACACTCTTTGGCAGTATGCCCAGCTAGTCCACTGTTACACCAGTTGTTCATTGGTAGACAAACACTTGAGGTCAGCTCTTGTCTCAAGGGAGGTACTCACAAAGAGATACAACGACCTTGAAGACAAGGTTGCTAGGTCAGAGGTTATGGTTGAATGGACCAACAAGATTACAAAGTTCTAGTCAATTGGACTAGCAAGGTCAAGGTTGAGGATTCTAGTCGATTGGACTAGGATACAAGATTCAGCATGAATTGCAGAAGATCAAGTATGAGAAATATAAGTGTACAACAACACTTTAAATAGTGTGTAACGAGGCAATGCATGTTACGTTTCTCCTAATACTTAGTAGTTACTTCACATTTCATACACTTTTACTACACTTTAGTTACTTTCCCATGACTAGGTCAAACTTGACTGAGCCTGACCAAGCTTGACTGAGCCTTCCCACACTTAGGTTTGAATTCCCACAATTAGGAATCAAGCAAGAATGACTTAGAATAATTCACAACAAATCATCCCTCATATAGGATCAACTTGGAATGAGTCATAGCTAGTCATATACTTATTAGCCTCATATATTTCATATCTAAAAGACTATCTCTGCCTCATGTCCCTATCTCGTCCTCATGTACTCATGTTCATCCTCATGTACATTTCAGCTCACCATGACTCCTCTTCATCCTCTAGGGTATGATCCAGCTATCTGGGCTATACACACATGTATTCCTCATGGTAGATAAGACACAGGATATCTTAGATCTACCATACACATGTACAAACCTTAGAATAGTATATAAAGGCTCAGGTGAATGACTGGACCCCCCAGTCTTGTTTACTTGGAGTTTTCCCATAACTCTCTTGTTTAATCACTGATTCCTAGTCCTCCTTGTGCCAAGTTGACTATCAGCTCTTAAGTGAGTTCTGGTCATTTCAACATGTAATCAAAGAACAAGAAAGAACATTGGAGAATATATGGACTGTGAGTAAGCAGGATCATATAGCTAATATGATAGAATTAGCCAGAGGAGAAGATGTCTGATGCGAATGAAAGATAACAAAGATACCTTGAGTCAGGTTCCCCTTCTGAGAAGAATGGAAGTCTGAAGCAAACGGCTTGGGGATGGTTAAACAGAGAAGAAGTGGAAGGACAGTAGACCTAAAATCAAAAGGAAATGGTCCCACTGGTATGATATATTCCCCATATGGCAGTGTGGCAGGAAGACGAGATAGTAAGTAAAAAAATGGAAGAAAAAAGGAGACTGATTGTAACATCCACAGAACAAACATAGATTGAGATGAATTCAGTGCTGATGTTCCTCCAGCAGGAGTTTACTATCTTTGCCTAATTTCAAAAAAATGGTATCAGGAGTAGTAGAGGAGTTATTATTTTTTTTCACATTGTTACCTCCAGTTCCATTAGAGCTGGAGTTGGCATTTGAATCAGAGGAGCCCTTGGACTTATCGTCTTTAGGTTTGCTATTGGAGGACGAAGTATTGTTAGTATTGGAACCAGATGAATTGAAAAAGGAACCCTTTTTACTGGAGTTTGATCCAGAGGCTTTGGAAGCATATGAGATTTCATCCTTGCGCTCCCAATATCAATGATTGATCTGCTGAGCTAAGGCTCAGAGATCTTAAATGTTATCTGGTTTGCCATAATGAGAAACCTTGTCTTTGATCCAATCCAGAAGTCCATTATAGAAATTCCAGCAGAGCATTCCAGCACCCCATTCTCAGACTTGGCTCACCAGCCAATTCCACTCTACAATATATTTGGTGATCCACTGCAAATTGCACATCTGCAGTTGCTTGAGTTGAGCTTCTGTGTCAGCAATGGGATTGTGCAGACCAAAGTTAGTTTGGAGTTCATATAGGAAAGTTTGCCAGTCATCCATCCATAATGGGTGGGCCTCTGGAGGTTCATTTTCAAGGAGGTCTGGCTCAAAGTATTCAAGCACAATGCCCTTAAGATATGATCAAGCAAAAGTTACCTTTGCCTGATCTCTCTAAAAGGATTTTGGGTTAGCTTGGAAATGGATTTTGCATTGCACAACAAAGGGCCAGAGTTTCTTTGGATTGGTCCCATCAAATGGGTCCAGTCCTCAGATCTTCAGCTTCAATCCTTTGGAATTTCAATTTCATTGGAGTGCTTTGCAAGTCATATTCCTAATGACATCAGCAAGTTGCACAAAAGGTTCATAAGTGAGAGGAACATTATTCAGATTGTCCTCATCAGGATTGTTTCCAAAGAGTTGATTCATATCTGGAGTTGACATTCTGTCAGATCTGTCATCAGGATCATCAGGATCATCATAACCACTACTAATGCCTCTACTCTGATGACTTCCTCTGGGCACTGGAGTGCTGGGGTTGGCATCTTTGTCAAGGTCATCCTTGCTGTCCAGAATCTTATGAAAGTGAGGTCTGTCAGGGGAGAAACTGTAGGGTAACAGAGTAAGTGAAGATAGAGTCAAGTGCCACCTTGAGTTTGAGATCAAGGGCACAGCTCGTTCAGTGAGGCCAATGAAATTGCCAGTGATACCATGAGAGCTGCCAAAGGCAGATTGTAGTGACCCAGCTCATTGAGGGATTCTAGACATAATAGTAGTGAGTCTTGACAAGAGTGAGTATGAATATACTGTCAAGTCTGGTTCCTCCATGTTCAAATTCACAGGAAGTCCAGATGGAACTAAAGGTGGGTAGGGGTAGGTGAGTTCAGGATGGACCAGAGGTCCAATGGAGATAGGATGGAGTACATATAGGACTTGGCGCAGGATGTTATGATTTGCCTCCTTTTCTCTTCCATACTACTCATTTCCATTGCATACCAATCCCCCACTGCCATCTGGGGAATCTACACCACAAAGCAGGACTACTTTCTGCTTATCCTTGATCTGCTTTCTATTCATTTCATTGAACTGTAACTAAACCCCAAGCCATTCCCATTTGAACTTCTTCTTCACTTGGAAGGGGGTATGACTCATGTTCTATCTGTCATTGATACACTTACATCAGACTCATCCTCCTTTAGTCAGTTCTCTTACACTGACTACATATTGTTATGTTTCCCCTAATCCTTAGTCATTACTACACATTTCATACACTTTACTATGCTACATAATTATTTGCCCATTAAGAGAATCAAACTCTCAACCTGTCAGTACTGATCACGGTACTGACCACTACTGATTACATACTGATCATGCTACTGATTACTCTAGTCAGATTGACTCAGGATGAGTCATAGCTAGTCACACTTAGTCAGGATGTCGTCTATCACCTCATAGGTACCTCATGTATTTCATCTCCATGCACTATCTCTGCCTCATGCCCCTATCTTGTCCTCATGTACTCCTCATGGTCGTCCTCATGAACATTCCAACTCACCATGACTCCCCTTCTTCCTCTAGGGTATGATCCAGTTATCTGGGCTGTACACACATGTATTCCTCATGGTAGACTAGACACAGGATATCATAGATCTACCATACACATGTACAAACCTTAGAATAGTATATAAAGGCCCAGGTGAACAACTGGACTCCCCAGTCTTGTTCACTTGAAGATTTCCCATTCTCCACTGTTCACTGATTCCTTGCCCTGCTTGCTCTCATCTCAGACTATCAGCTCTTCAGTAAGTCTGGTCGTTTCACATATTCCCTATTACTCATTGTCTGATTGTTCCCTGATGTTCTCTCATGTTCCATGATTACATGTCCCTTTTGTCCAAACACTATATAAGACATGTTGCATACTCTATACTTTCTCATACTTGATCTTTCGTGGAATATGCTCAGTCTCATATCCTAGTCCATCTGACTAGAATCCTCAACCTTCAACCTCACTAGTCTGATCAACTAGAACCTTTGACCTAGCTGGTCCACTTGACCAGACCTCATAACCTTGTTGGTCTGTTTGACCATAACCTTGACCCAGTAACCTTGTCTTCAAGGATGCAGTGTCTCTTTGTGAGTACCTCCCTCAAGACAACCACAGACCTTCAAGTGTTCATCTATCAATGAACGACTAGTGTAACACAGGACTTATGTGTCACACCCTTGCCTAGACTCATTGTCCTAATTTTGGTAGAGCAGAGGTTCAAGGTAGGAGGGAGCTGAGGAGTCAAGGAGCAAGAAGGGCCAAGAGCAAGAAGGAGTGACTATTGTTAATATTCATACTGAGGTTACATGGCAGTAATGATAGGAGTTATATAGTAGGAATTCAGATCAGAGTTCAGAGTTTGGAACAAAAGAAGCATGTGGTAAGGAATGAGATAAGTAAGAGGGCATGTGGATAGAGGAGATGGGACAGGAGTTACATGTGGTTAGGAACAAGAAACAGAGGAGTACATATGAAGCAGAGATCAGAAGGGAGTAAGGGAATGATGTGATACATGTGCAACAGAGACTGGATAGCAGTACAATGGAGGTCTGATGCAGAGGAGATAAACTCCAAGGGAAGTCTTGAGGCCTAGAATGAGGGCAGACTGGAGATAGACTGGAGTTCAGCAGAGGGATAGCAGGAGGAGCAGAATAGGGGTCAGAATGGATATGACAGAGGGGCAAACATGGGAGTTTGGAAACTGGCCATGGCCAATGGTGGAAACACTAAGAACAGTAGACACAAAAAACAGAACCATGCTCTATACAGGGATTATAAGGTATGGGACAAAGGGCTACTACTGCAGCTCTATAAGGATTGGGGGTAGATATAGTACAGTGGTATACATAACTGTATGCCAATGAGGCTTACAAGATTATAGAAGCAATGATACAACATGCACAATGGTATGCATTGTACTGTCACTTCTGTACCCTCTCAGCACAAGGGCAGGGGTGCACAAGGGCCATTGTCATCATCATGTCATGATCATTATATGTGGAACAAGGGCATTATTGGTGGTGTCAGTGTCAGTGTCATTGTCGACATCATTGTCATGGTCATCGTGTGTGGAGGAGGGTGGGGACACTGCTGAATCAGCCACTGTAAATTTCTCAGGCTAAGTACAACTATGTACAATCCACAGCAAAAAGTGATTTGCTTTGAACAGGTGCACAATTTAGTAAGGGTTGATGCCAACAAGTATGAGATGGTGCATCAAGCTTGAAGAGAATCTGTGGGAATCTTTGAGTTCTGTTGTAAAGTCAGAAGGGACATTCAGAATGTGCTACTATCCCAAGTGGATCTGCTAGAAGCAACGGAGCCTAAGAAGAAAGCAAATGAGGTGGAACAACATGACAAGGTCAGATGTGGATATGCAGTTTCTCTTGAATCCTGAGTGGGTTTGAGTTTGGGCTGGTAAATCACACTGTCCAGTGGTTTATATGCATACACTTGGAATAGTCCTGTGTAAAGGTGGGTTTCCTAATTGAGACACAAGAACATGAGGCTTGCAAAACCAGATGAGGTCAATATGGGGGCAACCAGACAGAAGAGAGCATGATGACAACTTAGTAGCCTCTGCTACCCCATGATGCTCCTGTCTTTTCATCAACAATGGGCTTGAAACTGTGGGTAGTAGAATATGTGAATTTCAGCAGCAGATTAATTGCATATTGACTGGGGAATCAAAGGATACTCAGATGAATATCATTGGAAAAAACCCACTGAAGCAGCATCAATCCACTCTGACTTTCAAGGTATTTTTTCACTGAATTTCACTAAACTATCAACTTATATAACCATGAAGTTCAGTCAAATTTCCATCAACTTTCAGTGGGTTAGAAAGTATTATTCAGCATGTTCTCAGATGAAACCAGGCATTCCTTCACTCATTCTCTGGCTGAACTCAGTCTTAGGGTGGGGGACAATGGATATGTTTAAAACATAATATACAGACAAGGATATGGATACACATATGTAGAACTTACAATGGAGCTTGTTAGACACAAAGCCTGAGTAACAGAGACCAGATGTGATGCAGTGATCAGAGATGGCACATGCAGGTGATTGGACAAAAATTGAACAGTGGAGAGGTGGTGTTGTCATTGCAAGTTGCATGAACATTCTTGTCCTCATCACACTGTATATTGTAAGATAGGTCAGGTGTCACTGTTATTGTATGGCAGAAGAGGCAGGCAGTGTCAATATCATGGTGGCATCATTGTCATTGCATGGTTGGGTTGTTGGTCATCCCTGTTGCCTCACATGTTGTGTGGTGGGATGCATGGTACTAGTAGCAATGGTGTGGGTGTGATGAAGCCAGGCAAGAGCATGGGTAACCCATGGGCAGGTTTACCCATTGACCTGCATGCAATCAATGATGTGCTGAGTCATGAGTGTTTCATTTAATTCTTACTTTATCTACTGCTTAAATATCTATATCACTCTTATGCCTAGTAGACTACTATTACACCATGAGGCATACACTAACTCCAAAGATAAAAGGTCTCAGGTTAGGGACCCACTTGTTATCATGAGTTACAAAGGGAGGCTCATTGACCAAGATCAACAGGTGAAGGGTGCTTCCAACAATGAGTATGTTGGTAGTCCACAGAAAGGTCACCTCATTCTGAGGTATCCAAGGAAGTCTTTAGATTAAGGGCAAGAATGCCACTTAGAACACTATAAGAATCTAGAGTAGGAACCAAGGGGCTTGGAATGCAAAGCACAAAAGAAGGACCAGGATGTGAGGAGACTTATGGCATGACCAAGGGTTACAAGTATATCACAGAATGGATTGTGACAAGTGGGGCTAAGGGCTGAGTACAAGGTAGGAGCTAGTGGGTTGAAAAGAACTAGCGTGGGGAACTATGAAAGCTACTTAAGGGGTTTAAATGGTGTCCTATGACAGGATAAGGGCAGGTCTATGTGGATTAGTCATCTGTAGTATGGAACAAGGAGATCAAGAAAACAGGAAGATGAAGAGCTGTCAGAACAAGATGACAAAGAAATAAAGGTAATGAGGCAAGAAGCCAAGAAAACAAGAAAACAAGATATGAAATACAGAGTGGAGTGAAGTCCAAGAAGTCAAGAGGTGAGATAAGAACTCAGAGAACCAAGGAGCCAAGAAGTCAAGATATGGGAACAGAGAAATAGAGTTAAAGAGACAGAGACAAGAGACAAGAAATGGAGACGAGGCTAGAAACTGAAGAGAGAGGTCCAAGAGACAAAAGCAAGCTGGAAGGAGACAACAAGGCAAGGAGAGACTGAGAGCGAGAGATGAAGGGCATAGCCAGTCTGCGACAAGACAAGAAGGTGAGAGATGTCTAGCAAGAGATATCTAGGAAATAAGGCAAATTGTAACAATTACCATTAAGTCTACCCAACTACCAAGTCTCATTCATCACAAAAATTGCAAAAAAGTGATAAGAAGTGACAAGCCCCAGAGTTGCCATGTGATTATGATATATCATCAACATGTCTTGTAGCACTACATATCATATCATATCTACAGCACATTGTGGGTGAAAGTAGTCCAACTCCTCCCCTTTCAAGAATTCATCTGCACCATCTGCAATGACTTAGTACTTTCTCAGGATCTTTGTCACATTGCTCTCTTCAGCTCACCACCATCACCATTCTCATTTTCACCTTTGCAGTCTTCTGTGATGATGCCCATTCTTTCTCTTCATCACACCCTTAATTTTCCAGTTCTGCTAGTGTTTCCACACCACAACATCTTTGCCATGCTGAGTCTACCACTGGCACAGCCCTGCCAACACCTCAACATAAGTCCTGGCTCATCCCCAGTATTAAGGTGGCCCATTGAAGACCCTGTTAAGTGATCAGCTGGCCACTGTTCATGCCAAGGCAAGTCAACTGTTCAATATATGCATGCATATACTCACCTTTAGGCAATAGCATGGGCACTGGTCACAGAAATGTGACCCACCTCCATACCTGCAAGCCTTGTATTGTACATCATACACTGTGGATAGTAGAACATGTGAATCTCAGTGGAGCACTCAATGAATCACTAGATTCAGTGACTTTTTCCACTGAAAATGCACCCCATTATTTTCAGTGATCTGCTGAATGCATAATTTGCACAGATTCAGTGAAAAAAGTCAATGAAATTTTCAATGTCCTGTCTGCTATCTGCACTAATCCAGTCACCTCTTTTGCCATGTTAGGACAAGTATCAAGTGAACCTGGATCATTGAACTTAATCTTACCAATAATCACAGTGAAATTCAGCTCTGTATACACTAAATACTAGTTATCAAACCCATGAAATCAACAGGGGATAGGGGGTCGAGTGAGGGAGAGGGAGAGGGCGAGGGCGAGGGTGCGCCCATCGCTGTCATCGTCGCGTCGTCATGTTATGAGTTGGGAGAGGGAGAGGGCCAGGGCCCGTCGTCATCATTGCAAAATGAATGAGGAGGAAGGGTGGGCGAGGGCACAACTCGGACCTCGTCATCACGAGGTGGAGGAGGAGGAGGAGGAAGGGTGGGTGAGGGCGCGACCTCGTGGTCGCGAGGTGGGTGAGGACGAGGGTGAGGGTGAGGGTGAGGACCCGTCGTCATCGTCCCGTGTGGAGGGAAGGTGGCTGAGGTGGCTGAGGACCGAATGACGACGGCCAGCGTGAGGGACAAGGGAGACTGTGCGCTCCAGCGACATTGGGGCGCGTGCGTCGATGTCAGCGCATGGAGGGCGAGGGTGAGGGCGAGAGGAACGACATCACAACGTGTGCAGTCGCGCGAGTTGTGATGGCGTTCCTCTGCTGTCGCTTCGACTCGACGGCGGCAGCAAGGACGTGGGCACAGGTGAGGGTAAGGAGAAAGATGTGACAGCATAATGCGCGCGATTGTACGCGTTATGCCGTCACCTCTGCACGCTCTGAGTCGGCGAAGGCAAGGGTGCCAGTGAGGAAGAGGGCGACGGCAGCGAGGACGGAGCGTGCCTAGATGATGGTTGATGATGGACATTAATAACCACAATTTGGGTCGGCAGTGATCGAGGTTTGAGCGTCGTCATTGTTGTTCGCCCCAGAGTGATGGCCAGTGCAGTGTTGACGACCACCGTGTCGCAGGCTCGCGGCCAAGTATGCGGAAATAATAAGTCACGTGGTATAGATGCGTCACGGGTGTGACAAGTCGCGTCGCATTTTCAGACTCCGACTTATCTCGCTTATCTCCCTACCACCATCACACATCTCCCTCGTTCTGAGCCTTCCTCATCGCCTCGGGCTCATCAGATGAGTCTATCAAGTGTGAAAGATTGCAGTCTCAATTAACTTACAGATTTAGAGACTAGCTCATAGGTGCACAGCCTGAGGGGAGCGGATGTAGCAGATTATGTAATCAGCCTCAAGTAAGTACTGCTCTTGGCCTTTCTCACCACAGACTAACCTGATGTGCCCACAGCGCCGCTACCATCTTTCCCATGACACGCACAAGGAGGACACGGAGAGCAACATTACAACAACAATAATGTCATGGCGCCATGGCGCCATCAAGCACACACCAACACGATGTGCATTAGGCAAGAGCTCGGGTACGGGTACAGGTGGCTGTCTTGCCTGTCCATACCCGGACCCTACTACCCACCGTTCCTCTCGCCCTCACCCTCGCCCTCGCCCTCCTCATCCTTCCTCACCTGTGCATTGTTCTCACCCACCTCGCCCACCTTTCCTTCACACGTGACGATGACGCGACGACGCCAATGATGCGCCCTCTCCCTCTCCCTCCTCGCCCGGTGACCTTGCAACGACGAGGTTGTGCCCTCGCCCACTTCCTCCTCCCCTCGTCCTGACGATGACGACATGGCATCGACGATGCGACGACGACATTGACAATACGACAATGACGACATCGACGACACGCTCTTGCCCACCCTTCTTTTTCCCCTCGCACTCATCCTGACAACGACGCGCCATCTCCCTCTTCCTTGTCCCCACCCACCTCGCGATGACGAGGTCGCACCCTCGCCCACCCTTCCTCCTCCCCTTGTCCTGACGACGACGACGACACAACATCGACAATGCAACAACAACAACATCGACAACTCTGGCATACCCTCGCCTTCCCTTCCTCCTCCCCTCAGGCTCATACTGACGTCGACGTGCCATCTCCCTCTTTCTCGTCCTCACCCACCTCGCGACAACGAAGTCGCGCCCTCGCCCACCCTTCCTCCCCTCCTCCTGACGACGACACTGACGACGCGTTGTCGATACGTCCTCTTCTCTCCCTCGTCCTCACCCACCTCACGACAA
>JBBPOB010000792.1:0-13075 GCA_038091275.1 Tylopilus subfusipes | reverse complement strand
ACCTGTGAGGCGAAGGTGCTTGATGTACTCAGCGGCATTGTTGAACATAGAATCCTTGAAACTTCCACCAACTTGTGCAGTATGGTGCTTGTGGAGGTAGTCTACGAGGGCGTCGACCTCACCCTCACTCCACCTCACTGTCTTGAGCTTGTCGGCAGCATTGGCAGGTGCTCCAGATGTGAGCTGAGACATGAATATATCTGAGAGGTTGTTGAGATCTCCTACAAGTTGGAGAAGATTTTGGTGGAAATATTCTCAATCACCAGTAATGTGATCTTGATAAGGAGGAAGCAGGTCAAGGGGCATATTGTATGTGTTGATGGGCAACAAGGTTTCTAAAAGTCCAGTCTCCGACTGAACGGCCGGCTGTGCCAGGCTCACTCTGCCACAGAACAAACTCGAACACACTCGGCTACTTTTTGGATTTCGCAATCCGTTCAGACTCTTAGTCTATGCCTGAAGTCTGCCAACTGCGTGGTGTAACTAGCGACGACGCCACCGGGTTACACCGAGCCTAATTAGGCTCACAAATCGGGCTCATATTATATAGGTGCACTCCCCTTACACCCCAACCAATTTTACCAGTCCGTCTATCAACAGCTTGCCTCATAGACGGATTGGTCACGAGTCTAGTTTTCACTGGGGATCATCCACGCACACCGTGGTGTAACCAGGACCAAACAGTACGACGTAATGCATGGCATACTTCCTAACACATGAGCACTATGACATAGGACGACTGACGACCACAACAGCGAGGCACCCGAACCATTCTAGAGCTTGCCGAGATTCGGCGCATTGGGGTTGAGGCCGGCGGCCTTGGCACGTTTGCGGAACATCTGGGTAGACTTATAGCCACGAATACCACCACCCCACTGACGACGCTGCTCTTCGTATTTGTCAGAACTGCAAAGATATAAACGCTATCAGACTTTGTGGACTACCAGTGTGTTGTAGCTCACAAGTTGGCTTTGGCAGCACTAATGAGGGTGATGAGCTCGCGCTGGTCCTCGCTCTTGACGTCCTGGAGTGCCAGGACAGCAGTGGTCTTCTTGTGGACGACCGTGCCGAGACGAGCCTTTCCTTTAACGATCACATAAGGGATGCCCATCTTGCGGCAGAGAGCAGGAAGGAAAACAACGAGCTCGATAGGGTCGACATCGTGGGCAATGACGACGAGAGAAGCCTTCTTGGCTTCGATGAGAGCAACTATATGGTTGAGACCGTATTTGACAAAGAGAGGCTTCTTATCCTTGGCAGCCTCCTTCTGCTCGGCAGTGGCTTTGGCGATAGTCTCGAGACGTTCCTTCTTCTCGGATTTGGTCTCGGGGCGGTATCTACATGATTAATGAGAACATGTCAACTCCTCCTAGGACCAGACATACTTGTTGAGAAGCTTGAACAACTGGGTAGCCGTATTCTTGTCCAAGGTGTGCGAGAATTGCGCAATGGCGGGAGGCACCTTGAGACGCTGGCTGAGGATGACTTTTTGACGCTGGAGACGAATGTATTCGGGCCACTTGACAAAGCGGGTCAAATCGGTCTTGGGACGAATGTCCTGACCTATGGCGCCGATCAGAGAGCCGCGCCGTGGTAAGTGAACATAAGCGACATACCGATACCAAAGTTACGGGGCTTGGCCTCGAACAGAGGGTTTTTGGTGGTCTTGGCAGCCTTGTTGACAGAGCCGGGGGAGTGGGCAAGTTTCTTGCCTGAACCGGGTTTGGACTTGGGGGGCTGGTCATTGAGACGAGAACAGAGTCAGTCGCACGTTCATCACCAACGACGGACGGGAGCGATCGCCACTGTGTCTCGGAGCTCTAGCACTCGCTCGTCGTCGAGCGAGTCCAGCAATGAAGACGAAAGCGTCCTTGTTGTCGTAAAACTCTGCTTTCGTGGGCATGTATCATAGGCCATGCATTGCTGAACCGACTGTGAAGAAAGAAACTGGTTAGAGACACCCGGGTTGCATCCAGGGCGTGTACTTGCCATCCATCTTCCTGTTGTTAAGTTTGAGGATGTGACGGCGCCAGTGGAATCCGAGACGCAGTTTCGAGTGTCCGGCATCGACTCACCATCTCGTTTTTCTTGCTGATGTCGAGGTCTTGAGACGTGAAGTTTGAAGGAATCATGATCCGCTTGCCCTCCTTATGCGGATTTAAACCCCCGCTCGGATCCTGCCGACGGATGATTCTTACATAATCCATCCGGTCTCCGTTATGATATTCTCCGAGTCGTGGACGTTCAGAAATGCGCTCCTTTGCCCTGCTCCGACGCGTTCTCCGTCCCCCCCGGCTCTTCACCACCGCCCATCCGTCACCGCTACCGTCACGCTCGTCTCGGCCCGGGATCTGCCGCAGGCTCTGTCTCGTCGGCGCGGTCTCTCTCGGCGCTTATACAGTCGGCGCGCTCTTCCCGCATCCCTACTTCACCTTCATCGCACCCCGTCCCGCACCCGGCCCACCCTCAGATCCTGACTCTCCCGATTCCCTCGCCTACACCGCCGACCTCGAACGCACGCTCCAAACCCTGCCCTTGTTGCAATCCCTCCGCACTGCCCCGGATGCAAACGACTGGTACGAAGTCCGTCCGTACAGGAATTTCCCAGAGGAACGACGCGTGAACAACCTCTCCGCGGGGGTACTCCGGGGTCCGGGAAAGTTAGCGCTGATGCCGATGGTGCGGGCACGTTGGGACGAGACGGAGGCGGTGGTCATCGTACACGTGGGGAGGGGACTGTGCGGACACGATGGGATCGTTCACGGCGGGCTGCTTGCAACGCTTTTGGACGAGAGTCTGGCGAGAACGGTGCGTCGGGCCGATGGATGGATGACCTCACTGCCGATCCTTGTTTGAACGTCGAGTCGACAGGCGATCAATAATTTGCCGGACAAGATTGGCGTTACCGCGAAGTTGTCGATCAGCTACAAGGCTCCGACTTTTGCTGACCAGGTAGGAGGCCGCTTCACGTCCCGCCTTGCTTGCTACAACCTTTTCTCCTAGTTCATCGTGATCAAGGTCCGCCTGGATGAGAAGAACGGTCGCAAAGTCACCGTCTCTGGATGTGTCGAAGATCTCAGAGGCAACCTTCTCGTCGAAGCCAAGTAAGCACCCCTTCCTTCAGTTTAGCTCGGTGTTCATCCTGACGTGATTACGCCAGTGCGGTGTTCGTACAACCAAAGTACTCTAAGATGCTCAACAACTCGATCGTCAAGAAAGTCATGGGTGAACCAGATCCGAAGGAAAAGGATCCGGTATTATTGGCCAAGGGCATCCCCCCACCCGCTGCTAAATCATAGACTTGTGACAGTCGCGATTTCTTTGGGCTGATGTTTCTACTTCATAGAGATTATATGGAGGACGCTATACCTAAGCTCTGGATCCATTGCGTGTGTTGGAATACCCACATAATGGCATGCTTTCCGTTTACGAGGTATTGGTAACGAGCTTTGCCGTTGCTAATTAGTCAACGTTGAGGTCTATGCGGCACTCGCCGATGCTGGTATCGTGTACAACGATGATGATAACAGCGTCGCTGGCGTAGGAACCCCCAGGTGACTAATAAAGATATCAGATCATTTGCAAAAGGAATGGGTCTCGCCTATTTATGCCTTCTTTGGCCCCACACCCCAGATTGTTGAGATTGAGGGGCACTGTGCATGCAAATTCAAAGGCATGGCATGAGGCTGTTAAGCCACAGTTCACTGGTGCCTTGATAAAAAAGATGCATGGTCAACAGGAAACATGTGTAAACATGTCAGGTTTAGTGATGTACTGGGCCTGGCCTGGCCTGAAAGCCCTGGCTTGGGCCTGGCTTGAGAGGGCCTGGACCTATTCAAACCTTGGGCCAGGCCCTGATGGTGGGCTTGGGCCTGGCCTGGGCTCAGGTAAGGGCCTGATATCAAAAAGGTTCAAAAGTATGTTAGGTTAGGGATGGGTATACCTGTGGGTACTAGCCTCAAAGAGGGTGAAGGCCATTTGCATTCATGTTTGTAGGCAAATGGTCAGCTTGGGAGAGAGGGGAGAGGGAGAGGGAGAGGGAGAGGGCATGTCATTGTCATG
Source organism: Tylopilus subfusipes (assembly GCA_038091275.1). Taxonomy (NCBI): domain Eukaryota; kingdom Fungi; phylum Basidiomycota; class Agaricomycetes; order Boletales; family Boletaceae; genus Tylopilus; species Tylopilus subfusipes. Next base: position 9,013 of record JBBPOB010000792.1, on the reverse strand, counting down.
TCATCAGGTGAGGATGAGGGAGATGGAGATGGAGACAGCCACAACCACTTGCATGCAAACACAAGCACAAACACATTGTAAGCATTCACATTCACATTTGTAGGCAGATGGTCAGTGAGGGAGGGGGGGGAAAGGGAGAGGGCAAGGGCAAAGGTGGCCATTGTGAGGTGATGAGGATGAGGGTGAGGGTGAGGGTGGTGAGATAAGGGTGGTGAGGGTGAGGTAGACAAGGCAAATGGCATGACGGTAACAGTACTCATGTGCAAACACAAACAGGAATGCAACAACACATTCCTGTTTGTGTTTGCATGCCAAAATGACTTGGATGGTGAGGGTGAATGGTGAGGGTGAGGGTGAGGGTGAGGGTGAGGGTGAGGTGGGTGGTGGGTACTATGGGGTATCCATGTGAAAACCTGTGTGGGTTACCCATACCTGTGATATTGCCTAGTTGTCATTGTGAGGTGGGTGAGGACAAGTGATGGTGATGGTGGTGAGGTGATAGTGGTGAGGGTGAGGGTGAGGGTGAGGTGGGGATGAGGTGACTGGTGATGGCAACAGAAGGGAGAGGGGGATGGTGCAGTGTCATATCATTGTTGTTGCAAGGTGGTGAGGACAAGGAGAGGGCGAGGGCATGGTGTCATTGTCCTTGTCATGTTGTAGTAATGGGGTGGTAAGGACAAGGGTGAGGGTGAGGGTGGTGAGGTAAGAATAATAAGGGTAAGAGTGAGGTGGATGAGGCAAACAGTGTGATGGCCACAGCACTTGTGTGTGAGATGACTCAGATGGTGAGGGTGAATGGTAAGAGTGAGGGTAAGAGTGAGGTGGGATGAGGATGGTGGTGGATACTATGGGGTACCTATGTGAAAACCTGTGTGCCAGGTATGGGTACAGGCATGGGTGTGGCAATAGTAGACCCCTACCCATACCTGTGGTATTGCCTAGCCATGGCTCCCCCTTACTGCTCAGCAAGTGTGACCATAGTTGGTCAACTCAGCTGATACCAAAGCCTGGGCTTGAGCCCAGGGCTCAGGCTTGACCTGACTTGAAGCCAGGCTCTAGGCCCTCTAAAGCCCAATATGTGGGCCTGGCTTGGCCTGGCCTGGTAGGGCCTCAGAGCCTCAGGCCTGGCCCAGTACATCACTAGTCAGGTTGTGTTGGGGGACAGAGATACTGGATATATGTAGCAGATAAGGCAAAGGATGCAGGTGAGGTGTGCATAAAGGTTGTGGTGACATATCTATGCAATGGATTAATCACTGCCACATTTGAATGAAAAGGAAAAGGGAAAGTGACTTACTTGCACTGTCAACACATAGGGTAGAAAGCAAGGTATATGTATGGAATTGACAGGAGGGAAGCTTGATGGCTGATATAGTACAGTGACCTCAAAAACCATTGCAATGTTTGGCTGTTGTAGAGTATTCACTCTGTAGTATTTGAGGGCGTGGGAATGGTGCTTAGTGGTAGTTAGGCGAAATGTGGTGCATACCCGTGGCTATGAGTGGATTCAAGAATTATGTAATTTGGCCCACAGGTTCCGGAGTTATGGTTATTTTAAAGTAATGAACTCATTGCAACAGTTTTTGAGCTTTTGATATCCAAGGTATATTAGTATTTGGTATAGCCTCCTTTTACCTTAAGCACTGCCTCAATCCTTCTAGGCATGCTTTCAATCAATTTCTGACACTCCTCAACTGGTATTCCCTTTCACTTCTCCTGAATTCTTTCCTACAACTGATGAATCCCATTAGAGGGGTGTTCTTCCTCTCCAAGCCTTTATTTGAGATAACCCCAGAGATGCTCAATGGAGTTTAGGTCAGAAGACTGTGCTGGCCATGCCATAGTCCTGAAATCTTGCTCTCCTAGCCACTCCTTGACCTTTCTGCAGGTGTGCTTGGGATCATTGTCCTGCTGAAAGATGATGTCAGGAGGATTAAGATCATAATACTCCAAGGTATTGAGGAGTTCATCCTTTAAAATTTGAAGGTAAAGGTCACCATTCATCAATCCATCAATCTTGGCAGCATAGCCAACTCTCTGCCAAGTCATACAACCCCACATCATTAAGAAACCACCTTCAAACTTAGTAGTTCCCTGAACCAACCTATCACTGAGGCCTTCACCTGCCTTTTTCCACACTCATTTGCATCCATCTGACCCTAGGCAATTGATCTTGGTCTCATCAGACCATATGACCTTCTTTCAGTCCTCCACAGTCCAATCCTTGTGAGCATGAGCAAAGTCTAGATGGGCCTTACAATGTCTATTAGGGAGAAGGGGGTGTTTGGACTTGACTACTGCCTTCATGCCAGTCTTTTTCAAGTGAAGGCAGATAGTACTAAGGGAGAGGGGTTGGTTGATGACATTGGTAAGAGATTTGGTGATCTGGACTGCATTCTCAGCCTTCCGGGAAGAGATTAAGTGAATAGTATGACAAAGCTTGATAGGAGAAAGCTTGGATGGACGACCTCCAGTGGACTTCTGTAGCTCAGAATGCTCTTTGGTGCAAAGTCTGGATATGGTAGAGACATTGAGACCAGTGGTAGATGCAATGGAGTGAGTAGATTGGCCAGCATCAAGCATAGAGAGGATGGTATTCTTTTGAGTAGAAGAGAGGAATCTCATAATGATAGTGGTTGGGAATAAAGAGGTGTGTGAACTGTTTCAAACTCAGACATCATGTTTATATGTATATCTTTGTTTGTACAACAAAATAGAACCAAATATCCCATGGTTTGGCTAAGATCACACTGTTCAGATCAAAAGCTCAAAAACTGTTGCAGTGAGTTCATCACTTTAAAATGGCCATAGCTCCGGAACCTGTGGGCCAAATTACATAATTCCTAAATCCACTCATAGCCACGGGTATGTACCACATTTCGCCTAACTACCACTAAGCACCATTCCCACACCCTCAAATGCTACAAAGCGAATACTCTACAACAGCCAAACATTGCAACAGTTTTTGAGGTCACTGTATATACAGGGTGGAGATCATTCATTGGGTGTGCAAGAGTCTGTGACTGTTCAACATTGTGGATGACAAAAGGTTTCAGTCACTTATGAAGACAGGAAGACCTGAGTACTGCATATCTTTGCATCAGACAGTGTCCCATGATGTCAGGATGGTGTTCATGCAGACATGCAAATGGGTAGCTAAGATGTTGAAAGTGAGTTCATGTGTATCTGAAATTAAATTGCTGAATGGATATAACAGTAAACTAAACTTCATCATGGGTGTGTGGACATCTCCAAACCATCACACATTTGTGGCATATTGAACAAGATGGCAAGCCACTATCAATGCTGTTAGACATTATGGAAGTTGCCAAAATGAGAGACATACTGGATAGGAATGTAATGATCAGTAACTAAATCTGCATGTTCAGTCACACCAGCATGGAGCTGGTAGCAGTGTTTGCCTGGATGCTGGATGAGTTTGACATATCAGATAAGGTGGGGCAGAGACTGGCAACTTACCATTAGAGGCTGGCCCACAAATGAACAGATCTTGGGTGTGACATGTGATAATGTGACAAACAATACAGTGATGGTAAACAAGCTGGCAAATCTTGTTCCTGACTTTGCAGGGGCTGTGAGCCACACAAGATGTTTCCTTCATGTTATCAATCTTATGGCCAAGTCACTCCTGTAGCTCTTTGAAGTAAAAAAAAGAATGTTGATGCTGCTTTGTTAGCTGGGCTAAAAGAACTTGCTGTGATTGGGGTGGACCTTAAAAGTGAAGAAGAGATGGAAAGGGTGGGGACAAAGATGAAAACAAAGATAAAATTGCTAAATAGATTGATGGGAAAGTGTTGCTGATGAGCAAGGAATATAAGGAGCTAGAAGAGAGTGTGTAGTCAATAAGATTGGCACTTGTGAAGGTAGAATTCAAATTGAGACATACCTGCATGCTAAATTGGCCCACCAGCTGCACAAACTTGCATATAAGATTGTTCACTTGACAACTATGCTCTTGCTAGCATGGAAAAAGATCTTGACAGAGCTGAAATTGGTCATCACACAAATGCCATGTAATGTCACCAGTTATTGGAACTCCATGTTCAATATGCTTGAGTATATGCTCAAGCATCAAAAGGTGATGGATACACTGATGCAGCAGAGGGATCTCAAGTTGAGAGAGTACAAGCTAAGGGCCCAGATAGCAACCAGACCCACTAGTTGGGTTTTCTGGAAAACCTTGATCTTCACATGATCTGAGGGTTGGGCAGAGCTTCAACATTGAACACCTGTATGTTATTGCACATTGACCAGTGCTGATAACAGTGATGCAGGATGTCCAGTAGCTCTCAGCATACTACCAATGGATCCAATGATGGGACAGAGATGAAGGATGACATCTCTGATTGCCTCTTCTGCATTGCTGTAACCCAGAATCAATAGATTGGTGAACTTCTGTTAAAGGTCTTCAAGTTCATGACCAACACTGTCCTGTCCTCTGCTATACATGCAGACCCCATTCCATACCACACCTCCATTCTTACTGGTGAAATGTGGGTCCAGGAACTTCTTAGTGGCCATCCAGACCACATTCACAATGAACTAGGTGTCCAGAAGCACATTTTCAGCAAGCTCATCAATGAGCTTGTCTTTCACAAATTTGCTGGTTCAAGATACATCATGCTTGAAGAACAACTCACCATCTTTTTGTATACCTGCATAACTGGCTTAACATGTTGGGGAGTGCTTTCAGTGATCTAACAGCATGATTTCTAAGTACTTTCATCTATTTTTAATTCTCTATGAATATCTGACATCACTAGATATTTTCACAGGATGCTAGACATCTTCTTGTTGATGACAATATATACCAAATATGCCAAGCTACCATGCTCTGATGATCCCATTCCTGCTCGTATCCATGATGATCCTACAGTATACCCTCATTTCAAAGATGCTGTCAGTGTGATTGATGGAACCCATATTGCATGTACACCATCTGCAGCTGAGCAGGACACAACCTGCAATTGAAAAGGGTTCCACTCACAGAACTGCCTTGTTGGATGTAATTTTAGCTTGAAGTTTGTGTACATTCTTAGTGGGTGGGAGGGTTCAGCAGCTGATGCATCTGTGTATCATGATACTTGTGTAACAGACTTTACAATCCCAGATGGCAAAGACTACTTTGCAGATGCAGGGTACCCCATCTACCCACAACTTTTGATTCCATACCATAGTACACAATATCACTTATCAGAATGGGATCATGCAAGATTAAGGTATGCTCCCAGTTTCTCTTGTCCTTCATTATGCTAGACTTTATTACAGACCTGCTAATTCATGTGAGTATTTCAATCTACATTATGCACAGCAGTTCTGCAACATTGTCAAATGTACCATTGGTGTCCTCAAGTGGTGATTTTGGATCCTGGTGATCACACCTTAATATAACATGGATATCCAGGCCAAAATCCCCTCTGCTCTTTGTTGCATTCACAACATCATCCACTGGTATGCTCCCAAGGAGTTGAATGATGCTGAGTCACAACAGCCCTATCCAGACAATCAGACTGATCACACAGTGATATTTGGGACTTTGGCAGACAGTTTTATTACAGCTATTGAATGAGACATGATGGTGGCAAAGTGGGATGAGATTGCAGAGCAGTTGTGGCAAGATCATCTCTTTTACCCTCATAACCAGTAGCACCCATTTATTTTTGAGAACCCAGGGTGTTAGTATCAAATCCATTTGATCCAGGAAAAACAGTACAAAACTTTGGTGTGATACATGATAGTGTGGCTACTACAGACTACAAAACTTTCTCACTGACCTCCATAACCTGCTTCTTTAGCTAGCTGTGTCACACCTCATTCATATTCTTGGTTGAAGCAAGGACAATGTGTGCATCAACAGCATTACTGTTCAACCCAAATATATCAAACAATATTACCATTTCTTCAGATGTAAGGAAACCTGAATCAAGCTGCAAAAGCAGCAACCTTGCATTCTTCTTCTGCTTGACAATACCTGATATACACTGATCCCTGGTCACTTGAGCCAATCAACTTTCATGCATACAATTCATATCAGAGTCACTGCAGCTACACTAGCTTGTCAGGAGTATTATATAGGAAGCTGTGAATATTAATAGATATCTACACTGTTGTCCGTCATAAGCTGGTGATATAGTTTTAGACTGGCTCAAGTGACTGGGGACCCCTGTGCAATAACATGGCAAACAAATCCTACATCCACAGATTCCACACAAGCACGGATGCTCTCTGTTTTTTTGTACACACACTTTATGCATGAAGAATGATATTTAAGCTATCCTATCTAAATTAGTTGTTGATGTGGCATGTTGGAAGCCATGTAATTTTTGTTGGGTCAAGTGACCGGGGATCACTGTATCTGGAAGAAGCACTCGGAGAAACCATCTGTTTGCCTCATGGGTAATCAGTTCTTGATGAGTTTTTCCAAGGCATCTATGGAATAAGCTATAGGGACGGATGTGTTCAGTGTCGTAACAAAAGGTAGGCTACCGTTGCTCACACTTGGGCCTCTCGATCGGCAATCCCAAAGCTTCCGAGGCGTCGGACAATGACCATTTTTTAATGATAAAGAAAACGCACCTCGAGCCCACACCAGCTGGGTTAAAGCGCCCAAAGCTACGCATGCCCATGAGCCCTGATCAAGTGGAACCAAGGCCAAGTCTCACCTCTCGATACACCGAAGATGACCGTGTAATACTTGATTGTCGGATCAATTCAGAGCTGGACTATTTGATCAGGTGCATGACAGTACCTTGAATTCGGTCAGACCATAATGGTACAACACGCATCCTATCCAACAGGATCAACGAGATGTCGAGTTATAAGCATACGGGGATACATACCGGACGTCGCATCGACGTTGGGGTAGGGGTTCTTTGTCTATCATATGGTTAGGGAGTGCGCCTGAGCGGATGTCAAGTGCCTACCTTGCCGTGTTCCTTCAGGACGTCGGGAGCGACTTCAGCGGTCTACTAGCCAGTCAGTGACAGTCTCAATAATTGTACCATGACGTACCTTCTGAACAAGCTGAATTGTGGGACTTGCTTGGAGCTCGGGACGAGTCTTGCAGAATTCTTGAAGAGCTATGAATCGGGGATCAGGGTTGCGAAGAACACCGTGGCCGTATCTAAAGAATATGCAGCAGAAGTTGGCAGACAAGATGTCATGGCACACACCCCGGGACGACTTGACCGCCTCGAAGCGTCTTCCAAAGGTATTCTTTAATGTTTTCGTGGCTGATATCGTCACCAATCTCTTTCTGCATGGCCATCTGCCACCTCAGCACCTCTTGGTTAGCAAGACTATGTGTCCAAGTCAGTTGAATTCCATTTCGGAGGACGCATATACACACCCGTGGAGAGGTCCAGCGAGGGCAAATAGTGTAGCCGAGTAGGAAAGGTAAGGATCGGACAACGTCGAACCAACTAGGTCTAGATCGGGATGAGATGCGCTCTTACTGTGCATAGATGCGAACATACGGCAAGTGTGAGCAGAGGCATTTCCACCCTCATGATCACCATGGAGGGCAATGTACAAACGAAGGTACTCGGTCAGACTTTCAATATGGCCAAATCCGAGCATGTTCGAGTAATTTCCTATAGCACGTTAGATCGTTTACATGCGACCAGTTGAGTCAAACTTACCCACAAGGTCCAGCTTTTTGTCAACAGGGGCAATTGCCTTATCTGGGTGGTATACGTTTCGGTAAATGCGTGCAGCCAAGGTGGGCAATTTGGCGATGAGGTCCAGGCAGTCCTCGAGTATATATGTCCAGTACTCGCTCTTCTTGATGCCGCGTTCGTACCCAGCCTGGAAACGACTGTCGTGATTCAAAGCAGCGACACCCATGCCAAGTTGGGTCATGGGGTGGAGAGTGCGTGGAAGACTGATGTCGGTGTATCATGATTCGCCGAACGCGCCATGGATCGGAACACGCACGAATCAATAAGTTTCTCCACGAATGCCGGTAGCTCAGCCTTCTCGGCAAGTTCTGCAGAGAGCTGGTGACTCTCGTTCGGGGACGGCACCCGGCCGGTGAGCAAGAGCCAGAGCATACTCTCGGCAGTCATCTCTTTGCCTCCGGGTGCAGGCGGGAGAACTTTTTGGCAGTCTGCGATAGTGAGGCCATGAAAACGAATACCCTTGATCACAAGAACATGAATGCCGAAAGCTGGATAGATTGGAAAGCGCGACTGACCTCATTGGGATCAAGGACCGATGCCTCCCACAGCATAGCCTTCAGGCCTCTCATACCGCCAATAATATTCTCCACCTACAAGACGCGTGACACGACGCTGGAAGCGGCTGGGTCTGACCGTACCTTGACCTCGCCGACGACTGCCTGACTGTGCTCGGCTTTCTGGTAGAGCAGAGTGAGCATCCTGGGACATGATTCGCTGGGTCCTAAATGGTCTCACGAGTTTCTTTAGCTGTTCCTGTTTTGCCGGGATGACCTCCTGAAGAGCTTCCCTGATAGACTGTTCAGAGGCTCCCACTTTAGACGAAAAAGGTAAGCCGTGGAATCGATACAAGACGTACTTTGGTGGACGCCCAGCGCCGGGGGGCGTTGCGGAGGAGTGACTGTGCCAAAGGACGACCGAGCATGGTACAAGTGAGTGGGAACACAAAGATCCGCCGTGAGTTTCCAGCTCGTCCTTTATGGTGGTATCCGAGTCCCTGGTCAGCGCCCCGCCGGGCGGGCCGGGAGGGACGGTCCCTGGACCTTTTTCGGTAATATGCCGGAATTCGGACAAACAGGGACAAAGCACTGCATCGTACAGGACACGACACGTTTCATTGTTCTCCACTTACAGCACCATGGCGTCGGTGCTCGTCCCAGTCCTGTATTTTGGCATAGTCATATCAAGTCTACTCATATTCTCTCATTTCTACAGAAAACGCAACGCAGGTAACGCACATCTTCACTTCGCAGGTGCTGCTCATGTCAACAGTTTGCCAGGCAAATCGCACGCACCGTATTTCCCTCCGCATCTCG
>JBBPOB010000791.1:0-13106 GCA_038091275.1 Tylopilus subfusipes | reverse complement strand
ACCAAATCACATGACTAAGGGCTCATCTTCAGGGCATGGGTCAGGGCTATTTATGACCCTGCAAGGGTTAGAGCTGATACATTTTAGTTCTTTTGCAAATGTTAAGTCTTTCCAAAATGCTCCAACATTGGAACACTTATTTGAGCCACTGTACTTGGAGAGGTTACCAAAGAAAAGATAAACAGGCCATGCAGATGCATGCCCGAACTGAGCAAGGCAAGTTGAGTCAGACCAGAACATCAGCCCAGCGACCACCCTTTCCAACTTGCAGCCGTTGTCTCTTCTCTGCTTCATTATTTCGTCTTGGGCTTCATTCCAGGCGTCAGAGGAATACAGTTCATCATATACATGTTGTTCACAACCAGTGACAGGGGATTTCCCGACCCACTTGAAAGGTGTGAGATGGAATGTCTTCGATGATACCTCCATGAATACCACTTGTACGACATCCAGGATAGGTCTATAAAGAAGACCGTCCACAAAGAACGTCTGGCCATTACCTTCCTTTTTTTTTCCCTTGTAGGTACAGATATGTCGATGGTCACACGTTTCCACCTGTTGATTCTGAATACATTGTCAGGAGGAATCTCCTTCTGGGCAGTGTCAAACCGAGATGTCTCGCTAGAGGCGTTGAATCTTGACAAGTCCTGGATGTTGAAGTCTGGGGCTTGGAGGACATCATGGACCAGCTGTGTAACTTCTGTATCAGATTTGAGAGAGTTACTGGAGGCTTTCCATGTCATGAGACGCCAGATAGACATGTTAGCCCATGGCCATGGTGGCGAGTAATCTCCATGCTTTCCCTCCAAAGAGTTAGGGACAATGGGTTTGGGGGGTTGGGTTAACTTATCCACAGTGAGGAATGAGTCAGGATCATGTGATGGGCGATGTCTAAGGTTCGGCACGGGTCTCACTGCGGGTCAGGTGCTAGACACCGCACCTGTACCCACCAACACCACACCCATACAGAGTACGGGTCTACACTGACCTGTGCCACCCGTGGTGTCTGCTTATCGCTAGCAGCACCAGGGACCAACTAGTGTGCAATGCAACACTGACATAATGTAGACTAGAGATAACATAAGCTAGTTATTCAGATGAATGTTTCTGCTTCTATGTGCCACTGTGAAGCACTGTCACCGTCTCGCTCAAAGATATGAGGTCACTCTGGACCCAGGATCCAACACAGAGTAATGCTCGGATGGACCAGCCCGATAACCTGTTGCATGTGAACTGAGGGAGCTGCCGCCCTTGTGAAAACACACACTCGACTGACGTCGAAGTTGCTATTCAAACCATCAATTAGCCAAGCATTGTACACGCCAATGTTGCTTCCTTGTATCGCTGCATGAAGTATATGTAAGGACCCAGTGCCAGGCTCTATGGACGCTATGAATCACGGTACCTCTAGAACAGTGACAAGATCTTCTACTATCTTCCAGTCTGAGTTACTAAGCTTGTACTTGCGGAACTGCAGAAGCTTCCTATCGACGGTGAACTGGTCAATGACTTTGCGATACTTGAGTACGAAATGTAGCATATCATAGATTGAGTTCCAGTGTGTGACCACATCCCAGGGAATTAGTCTGGGCTTGACTTTGGCATGTTCACACTGTTGCCGCCATGCAAGAAGTCCCTTGGTCAATGAGCGAATGAGCATGAATGAAAACTTCCGGATCTGGAATCAGTTCAGTGCATGTGAGTTCCATCATCAATATTGAACATTTGAACAATGGTGTCGGTCAAAACCAACCTTTGAAATGATTGATGACATCTCAGGCTGATGCTGTTGCTACAACTACATGGGCTCGCTGCCCATCCCATCTCTTCCAATTTGTCAAGTTCATCAATCTCATCATCTGGGTCATCGCCCACATCCTCTTGCTCGTTATTGCTTTCCTCGCTATCCGAGTCATCCAGAAGTGCTTCAAATTTGTTATCACTGTCACCGTCATCACCACTGTCATCATCAGAATATCCATTGTTAGTACTCGGCGAGGTACCAGGGTTAAGCGGCCTCAAAAGTGCCTTCACGGCCAGCTGAACAGCGTGATTGAAGCAGTGGACATGACTGGTCGTCTCAAAGGAGTTATTGAGCGTTGCACCTTCCAGTCAAGCTCTGATCAATCTGATTCACAAAAGAAGACGAGACACAATCGGAAAGCAATCGGAAAGCATCAGAATTTTTGAACACCGATTTGCATTGTGAATCAGCTTGAGAAAAGCACAACTCGCCAGTCCATCTACTACTGGGACATAGAACACCATACACTGCAGGTATGGTGCTTGGTGTTGGCACATTCATCAATTATCAACACCATACCCGTAACCACCAGACCCGTACACCATACACTGCAGTGAAACCCATGCCCATGCCTAACCCTAGCGATGTCGGTATGCACGCGCAAGGCCAAACTTGTTGAATTGCATATGGAAGGAATCAAAAACATGTAGAAACACACGTGGTATGATGGATCTGGATGAGGAAGCAGGCTGTGGGTCGACTGCAGGCAACGGAGGCTCAGGCAGCAAGTCTCAGTACCTGGCAGGTAGTCGTCGATTACGCACAGGGTGGGTCTGTTCAGGATCAGGGTCGACTGGTGCATTCGATATGGATTGCATAGATGGTTCAGTGGGGGGATTGGGGGGATCAGGTAAGAGCGGTGCAGAAGCAGGGGCATCTTGGGGTTTGGCAGGTGGAGATGGCCTTGAGATCTCCTGGAAGGTAGTGACACTTGAGCCCTATGGGGAATGTGGTGGTCGAATGCCCTAGAATCCAAGTTAGTTGCATACCTCCAAGGAATTGATGATGCACACCTGTAACTCATCAGCATCCAGCCTGACAGTCCCCTGGAAGGTGGCAACACTTGAGCCCTGTGGAGAATTCAGTTGTCCAATGCCCTAAAATCCAAATTAGTTGTATACCTCCAAAGGATTGACAAAGTGCACCTCTAACTCATCAGCACCCACTCTGATTTGCTTGTTTGGAGGCTCCTCGCAGAAGGCGAATGTTGAGTTTGCTTATACAATTCGCTCAGCTTGCACCGGACGATAGATGTGACATGTAGTTTGATGTTGCATCAAACCCCTCTGAGTTGAGAAGGTATGAGGACAATTGGGGTGACACTTGAAGGAAGAAGCCATCAGTCATGAACAGCACCACAAAATGGGGGTGGAATTACGGGTCATTGGGAATAAAAGGTCTCGCTCAAAGGTGCTCCGTAGCATCAGAGCCCAAAACTTCTGACATAATAAGTACACGTGGTATTGAAAACTGCAAGCACCCATTGCATGCCCAGTGTGAGATCCGGAACAAGTGAAGTATGGTGTGAAGATGACAGGGTTGAGCATGTGGTATTGAAAGTACGACCACTCACCCCATGCCCAGTGGTGTTGAGATCTGACACGAATGAAGCATGTGATGAAGATGACAGCGTTTCCAGGGTCGAGGTATGGGGCTACATGTTGAGGCATCAGAGCATGCTGAAGTCAAAGGACGTACCTAGGGTGACATGACCGAAAGAAGGTGCCAACGAGGAGATCTGTGGATGAAGAGTTAGAATGAGGTGACAATGCGATCGGTAGGGGTGGAAGTCTGAGAGACGAGGAAGAAAGAGAGCATGATAGTATCACATGGATAGCTCGACAGCAGTGACCCGGGCAATGCATACACATGAAAAATGTGATTCGATTCATACAGTGCAAACAAATAGAATACTCGCAAGGGGGAACAGGAAACAAGGAGAATTGACCATGACACTATTGTTCGTACTCAGAGGGAAAATGATGAGGGAGGAGAGGGGGACAAGTGAAATGATCAAAGAACGTCTGTATATAGAAATTGCAAGCCTGAGACATAATCTTATAGGCCTCCACTTGCTTGGATTGTCCTCTGAAGGTAGGAACAAACGAAAACGACGGGTGGGCGCCTGACCATGTGGAAAGGAGTAAACAAAAACTGTAGAGGACACGAACATTGTCGGAAAACGAGTCCGTCTGCCCGAGATCACCAGGCTTGGACGGCAAAGCCTCAGACCACAGCACCAGACCCAAACTGCCAGGGAAAAGGGCATGCACGAAGCTGACACGCTCCATACGGTGTTCTGTCCACAGTTGAGGATTGAGGGCTTGGTCAAGGGTGCACAGCTTGTAGCACCAGCCAATCTCATAGATCTCCCACAAGATCGCTCTGGTGAGGCGGGGAGGAGGGTTGGTGAGCGAGGTGATCGAAATCTCCTTGTTGTGCCATTGCACAGTTTCGGTTGGGGCAAAGTGGAACCTTGTACCATGGCTACCGTGATGTCACCGAAGATCTTCAGCATGGCCAACTTGCGACCCATCGTGGTTTTGTTGCCCATGCCACTTCTGGGTGCAACCTGGAGCTCTTCCTTGGATGGCACTTTGTGCAGAATCTCCCTCCACATTTGAGGGATAGGGAATTGTGCGGGGGGGTCATGGTCGAGCCGACTGATCCAGAGTGGGCGAATTGCCAACCAGTTCATCATGAAAAGCTGGCGGTGCTTGGGGGACTGGCCTGAGACAAGTAAGGCCAGTTCTGAAACGTGATAACCTCGGTCAACCATAGCCTTCTTCACCCTGGACGGGTCTTTGTCCACACACTTCATGGTGTTCTCCCAAACGGGGAGAGGTGCTGGCATCTCAGGCATGTGTACCTCTTCCCACTTGTCTCGGCCACTAGCGTTACCTCCTCCATGGTATGTTAGTCCTTACATGACAAATGATATCAGGGACCACTTACTTGTGGGTTTCGCACACTCCTTTCGCGTGGCTCTCCTTGCTTGCACTTGAGTAGGCATTTTGCCCACTTGACTAGAAACTTGCGTCTTGGAGGAGGAAGCTTGAGGCACAGGGATGCTGGGTTGAACTGTAGCTGTGTAATGGTGCTGAGTATGGAGATGATGATGTAAACCACCAGGTCCACAGTAAAGGCAATCAAAAGGATGGGCAGGCTTGCCACCTTCGGAGTACATGCTGCAAATGATCTTGTTAGGAAATGTGAACCTCACCGGTTTCTCAATGATGGTTTGCAGAATGATGGTGAAGTTGTGCCGGACCAGCCACACCAGCACACCCAAGTGGAACAGCTCATTACAGACTTTGGTGTCTGCAGTAAAACAATCCATCCATTGAGAGTGGACAGGGAGAGGGATGAAGGGTGGGTGGGCGATGTGAGGGAGTATGTCAAGGACATAGTTAAGGAAGGCCATGATGTCCAAGAAATATTGTTGGGCTTCTGCCACGAACATGATGACATCACAGAAAGTCAGAGGATGGCTAAGGATGATCATGAGGTTGTGGTCGAGACCCTTGAGAAGCCGACTGATGCAGTCCTTCTTGTCCCTGCATATTTTTCTCCACTCGTCGTAGCATGCACCGGCGATCTTCTGCAACAAGGCGATCCCTGCGGCTTTGTCCTGCTTCAGTTGGCCAACAAGGAAGGCAGCGTGGAGAAGGGGCTCAAAATCTTCGAAGGAAGGGTGATACCATGCCCAGGAGAGGGGATCAGAGGAAGGGTGACAGTCGCTTCGGTGTATGCAGACAGTGTATTCGTATTTCTTGCAATATAGTTGGGGCCACTGGAAACAGTCAACAGGTCCAAAGTGTCCATCCGCTCGAGCATGCAATTCCTCGTCCCCATTGTGGGGCTCGGGAACGAAGGACATGTTTGGCGAAGTGAAAACCATCAATCTGTCGCTGTGGCAAGCAAGGGATTTGGCATTGAGGTAGTTGAAGGGGGCTTGTGGTGTCAAGTAAGCTTAGTACCGCAAAGACTGCCTGGTAAGACTCACTATTGTCAGCGCGTGTTTGAGGGGCATATCTGGACACAGCTATGGCCATGATGAGTACACTTAGAGATGCCTAAGTTGATGGGGCGAGGGGAGGACACAAGCGAGGCAATCCGACAGAGGAGGAAGGGCCTTGGACACATGCGAAGGAAAAAAGAATGGGAGGGGACACTTCAATGGGTCTTCAACCCCAATGTTGCTCAATACAAGGTGGCAACAGGGTGACCCAATGGACACAAAGTCCAGAAGTGTTCTCTGCGCAACACAAAGTCTGGCCGCAGAGAAAGGGGTGAGAGGCACAAAGCCAACTCAAGGGAGGGGGAATCCAGAGAGCAAGGTTGGCACGAGGTCATGGTCTTGAGGGCGGGCGAGGCTTGAGGGCAGGCAGTGGCAAGGGTGGGCGGTGCAAGGCTTGGTGACATCTGGGACAAGTCTGGAAGTTAGCGTGGCAATGTGGAAAGTTCTGAGTTGAAACAAATAACAACCAACAATTTATGTCAGCTCTTGTTTCACCGACACTACCCTCCTGCCATTGGACAGGTACATGCACGTCTTCGCCATGCTGGTTTGCTCATTGTGTTCTAGTCTTTGTCGGTCTCGAGTACGACATCGCTCCTGATTACTGCATCATTACCCCCTACCGGTGTCACCCCTTGTCACCCCTTTGCAGTCATGCGTGGCTGCCCGCCCTCAAGACCATGACCTCGTGCCAACCTCACTCTCTGGATTCCCCCTCCCTTGAGTTGGCTTTGTGCCTCTCACTCCTTTCTCTGCGGCCAGACTTTGTGTTGCGCAGAGAACGCTTCTGGACTTTGTGTCCATTGGGTCGCCCCGTTGCCACCTCGTATCAAGCAACATTGGGGTTGAAGACCCATTGAAGTGTCCTCCCCGGACTTCTCACTCACAGTGTTCGACTCCTCTGGATCCCTCTTGCCTATCTCGCCACTGATCCTCACAAACCAGGATGGCATCACTGACAATGTCTAGGTCAATGCCACAATCCCTCCCCAATGATTGTAAGTCAACTCGCATTCACTTTCTGGTGCATGCTGACTCGTCAAACAAGAGTATCTACTCGTAGGTGTGCCGAAGCTCCTTCCCACGTGCCCAGATGTCTGTGAAGTACGAATCTACATATGTGGTGTCCAGTGAGGTGAGCCATGCAAGTGCATTGTTGTAGACCAGCATTAACTCTTTTGTGTCAAAGTCTGGCTCAGCCCCTTGTTGGAGACTGAGAATTGCCCAGTGCAAGATTGCACACATGAACACGACAACCTTGATTAGGCCATCGCCTCCTTGGTCATTCGGGGGGAGATGTGCATGATATGTGGGTTTTACGACCCATATCACTTGGTGCATAGTCATAGTAAGTGCCATGTGGCGAAATGGTAAGACAAGTGGGTCCTGGTCACCTTGCTAACCCATTTGTTAGATTGAATCACTGATCAGAGGGAGACACCTACAAGCACCACCAAGTCTGTGTACTTCCAGTCTTTAAGAAGGTCATCAGTAATTGGCTTCCATTCCTGTGCAAGATCACATCGTCGGTCAATTGGGATTAGAAGCGCAGGGTAGCATGTGTAAATGCTGGTACGTGCGACGTCTTTAAGGTGGCAGACGATATCATGCCACGCTCTCTTGGCTGACTTCTTGAGCTCAGGGAACCACTTTGATTTCTTCCAAGTTTCTACCAATATAACAATATGAGGTCATTGTTTTTCATGTGCACACCATATATCCAATGGACTTACCATCATTAGGGTCGAAGAAGCCAGCAACTACATTCGTGATGTACACATTGTCTTCTTCAATGGAACACATTGGCTGAAACGCGAAGAAGTACTTGACCATCCTGTTCATAATCTCTTCTTTTGCATCTTCTGAGAGTGTGACTGTCTGTTGACCAGCAGTTCTGGTAGGTCCTTGGGTCCGTGGTCAGACACGGGACGTGCGTCCTACTTGTGGAATCAACTAATGAGGATGTGAATATATATTTAGATCAGAAGTTTTGAGCACGGACCCCCATGGGATCAAACCTCGCACTGGCAGCTTGACTGGACTCGCTATCACGAACCACTGGCCAAAGAAAATGCTGGTGGATATTCAGCTGTGGATCCATTGGCGGAATACATCCTCCCACCTCTCTGTGATCAAACCTCGCACTGGTGGCTTGACCGGACTTGCCATCATGAACCACTGGCTGAAGAAAATGCTGGTGGATATCCAGCTGTGGATCCATCGGCGGGATACTTACTCCCACCTCTCTGTGCTCAAACCTCGCACTGGCAGCTTGACCAGACTTGCCATCATGAACCACTAGCTGAAGAAAATGCTGGTGGATATCCAGCTGTGGATCCATCAGCGGGATACTTCCTCCCACCTCTCTGTGATCAAACCTCGCACTGGTGGCTTGACCAGACTCGCCATCATGAACCACTGGCTGAAGAAAATGCTGGTGGATATCCAGCTGTGGGTCCATCAGCGGGATACTTCCTCCCACCTTTTTGTATGGGATGCCAAACCCGCAAACTGAATCCTTGTGAAGATGATGATATCCAGTGTTGAAGAGGTATTCATAGGATCGCTGTGCTGTGAGATCAAAACCAGGATCAAAACCAGCTGAGTAGTTTCCTAGAGTGGTGTTCTGAACAAATAAAACCTGATCACGATGGAAGCTGAGGTCCCGGCCGCTGTGCTCGCTGGTCGAGTCCCATCCAGTGGAAGTGGAGGAGTAGGTTTCCAGCTGACCTTGATCGCTAACAGTCAAAGCATTTGAGTGGTCAGCGATCGAGGAGTGGTCAGCGATCGAGCTCTGGTCGTCCTGTACTTCATTGATTAAAAGATGAACATCTAGTCTTGGATACCATACCACAGCACCATAGTAATAGGACATTGCATTCAAACAGATAACAGGGTGTGGTAAACAGAGAACATGGACAATACAATGATTCTCATTTAAACAACACAGAGACTATATGAAAAACTACGAGAGCGTGTGAGAAAGAACGAGTCAAACTTTAGAGTGCGACCAAGAACTACAGAGTGATTAATGCTACTGGTTGGCAGTTATATATATCACTTACCAATGCCTACATGTTTCACTGTGGGAATCATGCAGCAGCAGCGCGGAATTCCATCACTGCTTCGAGGACATCCAGTTGCCAATCTGACGTGACCAATGCCATGAAATCCTCCACATATGCATGATATCTGAATGCAAGCAGTTCGGTAAGCGATTTGGTATCTATGATGGCAGCCTCGTATTGCTGAAGGGAATCTTCATTGCAGTGAATGACATATTCAAGGAACTTGCGGTAGTGCTCCACTTCTTTAAGTTCCCATGCAGAGGCCATCACCCGAAGGTGCCTGGTCTCACAGCCTGCTTGCTTCATGAGGACAGCCTGATGGAGCGCTTCTGCAGGCAGCTTTGCATTCTTGATGCCTAATGCTAAAACATCCTCTTCCTGGAATCGAGTTAGTGTGGACTAACGAATCTATGAGATGTCAGCTCCAACCTTCTGTAGGTCCTTTGGTGTGACGCCAGAGTCACCTCCCCCCCTGAGGTTCTTCTCCAAAAAGCATTGTTTCAAAGCATCATGGAGACAAGGGGCCAAATAGCCTGATGAAGTCGACTTTCTCCTGACTTTGGGTGAAGGGTGTGGAGAGGATGATTCCTCTCTTGTGATGGGGGAAGATGATGCTGAGTCCATAGTGATTCGGCTAGCAGATAACGGAGGTGTGGCAGAGCTATGGCCGGAAAGGGACCCTCTATGCTGGAACACTTGAAGGTCTGAACTGACAGCAGTCTGAGGATCGGTAGGTTCGATGCCTGCTCACATGGTTTCGTCAAGGTCCTTCAGCTAGAGTGTCCATTGCGGAGTTGGTGGGTCATCGGAGATTGTGATTATTTGTAGCAGTTTGGCATTACAATGCATGTGGTATTGTCAGATTGTCCATGGTTGTGCCACTCCGTCACTGCTCATGCCACCACCTGCTGCCACCGACTTGCCACTCCTGCCTCTGCCTCTCAACGCTCCCGCCTCAAGACTTGCCAAACTCTGGTGTCACCCCTTTGCAGTCATGCATGGCTGCCTGCCCTCAAGACCATGACCTCGTGCCAACCTCGCTCTCCAGATTCCCCCTCCCTTAAGTTGGCATTGTGCCTCTCACTCCTTTCTCTGTGGCCAGACTTTGTGTCGCACAGAGAACGCTTCTGGACTTTGTGTCCATTGGGTTGCCCCATTGCCACCTTGTATCAAGCAACATTGGGGTTGAAGACCCATTGAAGTGTCCTCCCTGGACTTCTCGCTCATGGTGTTCGACTCTTCTGGATCCCTCTCACCTATCTTGCTGCTGATCCTCGCAAACCAGGATGGCATCACTGACAATGTCTAGATCAATGCCACAATCCCTCCCCAACGATCATAAGTCAACTCATGTTCACTTTCTGGTGCATGCTGACTCATCAAACAAGAGCATCTACTCGTAGGTGCGCCGAAGCTCCTTTCCGTATGCCCAGATGTCTGTGAAGTATGAATCTACATATGTGGTGTCCAGCGAGGTGAGCCATGCAAGTGCATTGTTGTAGACCGGCATTAACTCTTTTGTGTCCATTTGGTCGTCCCTCCACCACCACATATTGAGCAACGGTGGGGTTGAAGACCCATGAAGCGTCGATCCTCACATCCATTATACTCCCTTGCTTACAACCTAAAGACTCATTTCAACCCGTACCAATTGAAATCACCAACGTAAGTACACTCACCTTCATCATCATCATCATCATCATCATCACAATTTCTGCTACAGGTTTGTACAAAATATCACAAACAGGCTTTCTCCTTCCCACTGGTGAGCATGCCGCCATCTCCAGCCCTTCAGTTATAAGGATGCTGTTATGTCGTTGGACGTATACTACCTCTAAAGACGAGGACGAGGTATGCTTGCCCGAGTAGGGTAGTTTCTGTGTTCAAGTCTCCGTTGAGAGAGACTAAGTTTATGACAAGGGTTGCGTCGAGGAGTGAGCCCTCGATGCCACGAGTTGCAATTCGAGTGATTGCCCAGGCGTCGTCTATTAAAGAATCGACGATACGAGTGAACCCCGAAGCCAGACCTTCGGTTAGGGTGTCGCCCTCTGGAGGAGGTTGACCAAGGAAGTCTTTAGACTGAGTTAACCGAAGTTACTCAGGACACGACAAGGTCAAATCGAGAGAGTAGTTATGGGTTCAAAGACGGGCGGATACAGGGTAGAGGCTAGTTATTCGAGAGAACTAGCGTAAGGAGTAGGGATACAAGTCGTGCGGTTTAAGTAACGACAAGCTTTGCGCACGGACCAAGGTAAAAAGGGAAATCGAGAAGACGTACGATATCCGAAAGCCAATCAGGAATCATAGAACATATCGTACGATTCGGAGAGCCAATGAGAAAAGATGAATGAAAGTCGTACCACTTGTACGAACTCCCAATAGGAGGGTGAGATCCTGTATCCAAAAAGGGATCAGGATTAGTAATACATGTTAAGTAGAAACGAGGTGACGAGTCGTAGTACAACAGAAGAAAAGGAATCGTAACAATACCCCCTTTGTAGGGGTTGGATCACCGGTCCAATCCTTCAAAATTCACCGTAAGCAGCTCCCGGGGATCCACAGTCGTTGGCATCTCCGACTGGATCATAGTAGTCGTCGCCATAATCGTTGACCTCTTCCACTGGTTCTTCGCGGATCCGTCTCCTACGACGTCTGTTGGAACGAGGAGGAGGGGGAGGTGGCCTTCTAACAGGCTCATTGGGAACGGAACGTCTACCTCGCGCGGAGGATGATGACGAAGACGACGAGGGGGTCGAACCCGAGTACGCATCGGGCAGTCACGCTGCGCGTGTAATGGACCCCACTGGAGGCAAAGGGGACACTGGTAGCGGGGACATTCCGTCCGGATGTGGCCAAGAGAGTGGCACTGAAAACAAGTTTCGGGGTATTGTGGATCTGACCTAGGTAGCGGAGCATCTCCAGTCAATGCTAATTGCCCCAAAGTGATGTTCCTTAGACGAGTTCGTAAATCTAGTTCAGTCAATTCCAGCGCGCGAATGGTCTCGCTGTCTAACGGGGAACTAGAAGCCGAAATGGACGATGGCGTGCGCGGGGCCGGGACTCCGATGCTCGGGACAGGTGCATTTGCTTCTTCAGCAAGTTGTCGTAAATAACGATCGAGGTCATCAAGGAACTCGAACATCCCTAGTTGGTGGAGGGCTAGGGAGATGTTCAACATCGCTTCTTCGTGCACCGTCCCGATGGTGCGTATCGTCCACGACTGGGGTGCTTCTACTGCCAGGGTCGCTGGGAGGAACGCGAGGCGTCCTATTTGTAGATAGGCTCGGTAGAGAGCGTATAGGGGGGAGTCCATATCTAAGTGGGCCCCGATGGGTACGGCGAGGCGTGAGTCACGCATTAAATCTGCGAACCGATCCATTTCGGCTGGTTCTGGGAAGGATTCTCGAAGGCGGTGGGCGTGTATCGGAAGATCCACAGAGGGAATCGGGGTGATTAACGTCGGTACTGGGGAGGGGGTAGGACTTTGTTCGGGGTATACCCGCAACCATGGTTGGGTGGCGTCGTAGTTGGACGGCCATCCCGATTCTGCGACATCGGACATGGCGTCGGGCTCTGGAGACCCAAGGCGCGTTGTTTGTGTGAGCGACGACGGGGAAGAGATGGTGACGGAAGGGGAGGGTTCGGGGATGTCAGAACAAGGGGACATTGTTTATCGAGTTCGAATGTAGCAGAGACGACGATGAGAGGTAGACGGAGTCTGCGTCTTCTGGGGGTACAAGTGAAGCCTTTTATACGCGTCAAGGATTGTTTTCGCGTGTTTGAGATTCTTTTCTGGTTCCCACGAATCCTCTTCCGCGGTGTACCCTTTCCAGCGAACCAGGTACGAGAACCCTGGTCCAGACTTCTTGTGGTGTAGTATCCGTTCTATTTCATACTCTTCTTCGCCTTCTACTAGGTCCGGGGGTGGAGTCGGGAAGTTCCGTCCATGGACGGCATTTTCACAATAGGGCGATAAGAGAGAAGCGTGGAACACGGGATGGATCTTCCACATTTTGGGGATGCGGATTCTATAGGATAAGGGAGATAGGACTTCTGTGATTTCGAACGGTCCCTCTCGCTTCGATGCGAACTTCGGCGCGATAAGGTCTCGGTGGAGGTTGCGTGCTTCTAACCACACTTTATCTCCTTTTTCGAAGGGTCTAAACTTTCTTCGTACTCGACTAGACATTGTCTGCCTTGCGAGATCGTGTGC
>JBBPOB010000790.1:0-13106 GCA_038091275.1 Tylopilus subfusipes | reverse complement strand
TCCTTCAAAATCTGAAGGTAAAGGTCTCCATCCATCCTTCCATCAATCTTAGCAGCATATCCAACTCCCTGCCAAGTCATACATCCCCACATCATCAAAGAACCTCCTCCAAACTTATTTCTTGTATCAGCCTATCACTGAGCCCCTCACCTGCCTTTTTCCACACCCATTTTTGCCCATCTGATTCTAGGTGATTGATTTTGGTCTCATCAGACCATACTACCTTCTTCCAATCCTCCATAGTCCAATCCTTGTGAGCATAGACAAAATCCAAATGAGCCTTGTGATGCCTGGCTAAAAGAAGAGGATATTTGGACTTGACCACAGTCTTCATACCAGTCTTCTTCAAGTGCCAGCACACTGTGGTGGCAGAGAGGGGTTGGTTGACAACATTGGTGAGTGCCTTGGTCACCTGAACAGCATTCTCTGCCTTTTCAGAAGAAATGAGACAGATGGCATGGTACATGTTGGCAGAGGAAAGCTTAGATGGACGACCTCTAGCAGCTTTCTGAAGCTCAGAATGCTCTTTGGAGCAAAGTCTGGATATGGTGGATACATGAAGGCCAGTGGTAGCAGCAATGGTGTGAGCAGATTGACCAGCATCAAGCATAGAGAGGATGTTGTGTTTCTGAGTAAGAGAAATGGATCTCATGATGATGTGGTTGGGAATAAAGAAGTGTGTGAACTATTTCAAACTCAGACATCATATTTGCATGTCTATATTTGTTTGTATAACCAAACATTACCAAATATCATTTGATTTCAATAACATTCCAGCTATTCTATTAAAAGGTGCAAAACTGTTGCAATGATATTGCTATGTTAAAATGGCCATATCTCCACCACCACTGGGCCAAATCACATAACCCAGGGACAGATTTGTAGCCAAGGGTTTGTACTTTGTTTGTTCCCACCAAATATAAGCGACATTCCTGCAGGTGCTTGTGGTGCGCACCACATTAGGGTTAAACATTGCAACAGTTTTGAAGGTCACTGTATCTTCAATATGAACATCCTTGAGGACCTGTTGTTCCTGATACAAGAAGATCTGCTCATGCCCTGAAACCTAAAGTAAAACCTGATTCGATATATGGGAAGAAAACTCCCATTGAAATCAAAAAGGAGATACAAAAGGAAAGGGATTTCGTATGAAAAATCTTTGACAAAGGAAAACAACCTCAATGAGAAGAGGAACCAAATGTTCCCTTCTTTATACCTGATTCATCAGATGAGGATGAAGATATGGATCAACCGTTTGCAGGACCTTCGAAACAAGGAGACTCTGGCAGAATGGATACAAATGCAGACCAATTCTTGAACCAGTTTACTCGAGACCTTCTTAGCAAAGCTTTCGGAGTGGAAGGATGTCCTAATCAATATAAGGATATCAAGAAACTTCCAAAAACCGAACAAAAAGGTTGGTATAAGGCAACTGATGATGAATTCAATTCTTTAATAGAAAGAAATGTCTGTTACCAAAAGGACAAAAAACCGTTAAAGGAAGATGGGTTTTCACAGTTAAAAGCAACAGCCGTAAAAAGGCTCGCTTTGTCACCAAAGGATTTACTCAAGTCCATGGTCTTGATTTTGAACATACCTTCTCACCAGTTGTACAGTTTGAAACCGTCAGAACCATATTTGCTTTAGCAGCACTAAAAGACTGGGACATTGAGGCACTCGACATCAAAACAGCTTTCTTATATGGAAACCTGAATAAAGAAATCTATATGAAACAACCCGAAGGGTATGTTAAGAAAGATCAGGAATCTAAAGTTTGTCACTTGAAGAAAGCCATATATGGCCTCAAACAAGTGTCCCTTCAATGGAACAAAGAATTGCATAAGTCCTTGTTAAAACTTGGATTTACGAGATGCACTTCTGACGCAGGAGTTTATTTTCTGATTCAAGGAGACAATTTTGGTTATCATTATATATGTTGATGACGCTCTCTTCACTGGCAACAACAAGAAAATGTTGAAAGCCAAGAAACATGCTTTTATGAAGATCTGGGATTGTCAAGACTTAGGTGAAGCAAAAGAGTATCTGGGAATGCATATCACTCGTGATCGCAAAAACTGAACTCTCATACTTGATCAAATTGCATATGCTGAAAAAGTCATCAAACATTTTGGTATGGATAAAGCTACGTCTGCAAGGACACCATGGGTTATAACCCAACCAAAATTGATACTGATCCTAACCCTGAACTCAGACAAAGATACCAATCAGTCATTGGATCTTTACTTTACATTATGCTTGGAACAAGACCAGACCTAGTATTCACAGTCATCAAAATGTTGCAGTTTTCTGCAAACCCTTCAGAAGACCATTACAAATGTGCCTTATATATTGTTTGCTATTTGGCTTCTACCAAGAACATGGGACTTAAGTTTGGTGGCAAATCTGATTTGAGGTTTATGGCATTTTGTGATTCCAATTGGGCCATGGATCTTGAAACACAAAAATCCACTACAGGTTTCATGATATTCCTCACAAATGGACCTATCTCTTGGGTCTTTCGGAGACAAAAGACAATTTCATTGTTGTCTACCGAGGCTGAGTATAAAGCCATGTCTGAAGCAGTGAGACAAGTATCCTGGTTAAAATCACTTTTTAAAGAGAATGGATTTGACATTCCAAAAATCCCTTTATTCTGTGATAACCAAGGAGCTATCTTTTTGGCAACAAATCCAGCAGTTGAAGCTCAGTCAAAACACATCGAACTTCCTGAACATTATATTCAGGAATGTGTTAATGATACTGAGAAGATTGAACTTTTCTATATCGAAACTGCAAAACAACTTGCTGATATTTTCACCAAAAATCTCTCACCTGAAAGGTTTCAAACTCTTCATTCAGATATAAAAATGATCTCATTTGAGCATTCTTCATCATGAGAAGGAGTGTTGAAATCACAATGTCTAACTCTAGATCATTCTACTTCAGACTTCTTATCTAAAGGTCTAGAATGACACATGATGATGACATGATTGCAATTACTCATATCCAATAGGATCACATACATCAGTAAGCCAATACTCTTGGCATGATGTCATAGGATTATAAATCCTTCTATGATGTTCCATTGTGTTCCACTGCCGTTACTTACATAGGTAAAACCTAAATTAGGTACATGGTCCATGTGCCATTCCTGTAGTATATAAACTGGTGGTTTCCCCCAGTATAATCCAAGTGGCTCTTGACCTTCTACAAGTCAGATCCACTACTCAACTCCCAACTGTTACCATCTCCCTTCCAGAAGAACTCTTAGTGAGTATTCCCACTGACTGTGCTGGTGCTAGCAAAAGCCTTGTTAGCTTCATTACTGAGCATGACATCGTAGGGTAGTGGTATGCCAATGATCTTGGAGAGGGCACTAGGTAAAGAGCAGTATGGTCAACAGAGCATGGTAGGTCATTGAGATGCAAGTACACACTGAATGATCTTCCAGTCTTCTCATGAGGCACCTTTTTTTTTTTGATCCTATTTGTGTCCTGGTGGGGTGCAATACCTTATGTAGGACAAAATAAGCTAGGTACAAAAGGGGCACCTGTGCCCTAGCTGAGTCCCCAATTTCTCGAATGCCCTGAAGGGCAGGCCATATGCCCCCTCTCAGTCCTGTTGTTTCTGCTGTCGTTGTTCAGGGAAAGATGAATGGATGCTAGGGGACTCTCCTATCTTCCCTCTGGGCCCAATCTAACTATAAGCTGGTGGTGGACAACACACCTACCAGATCAAACAATAGCGTTGCTAGTGAGTGAGTGAGAAACTTAGCTAATTGAATCCCCAGTCGTTCTTCCAATCTCAAATAATCTATTCAGAGAATAGGGTTGGCTTCTTCCTAGCTTGTGGTGTTGATAGTGCTAATCTTTATTAGCAAAATGGTGCAGGTATGTGGCTAATCACACTGTGACTAGCAAGGATCTAAGCTTCCATGTCCTTTCCTGCTTGAAGCATGGGAGATGTGGCTGTGTGGGAAGTCTTATAATAAGGTTACCAGGCGTAGTAATTTCTGAGATAGTCAGTTCCTAATGCCTGGTATTTGTTGAGTTATAGTGAGCCTAGCAAGACTTATCTAGGGATAATATCAAGAGGCACTTTGTGCGAGAGTTAGTTATCAAATGTGGTAGGGAGAAGTGTGGGAAAATTCGCTTAAGGTTCACTCAGTTCACACTCAATAATGCTTAGTAATAAACCTCTTTATTGGGAAACTGGAGTGCTGATTTGTGCTAGTATGCATTAACAATTACTAGATATTCCTAAACTTGATTTATCTAGGTTATGATTGCCTTTCTGCTGGAGTGGCTATCCAGTAAGTGTAGCTTATATAATCAGGTAAGTGCCTGATTAGTAAGCCTCCCTCTTTAGTACTAGCTTTCTGCTTTAGTGCTAGGCCAAAGATGGGGAATAGTGTACACAAGATTGGACTAGTATAAGTGTTATTATCTAATTCTTAGTGAAGATCTAATCTCCGCTCTGAGGGGGGATCTTATCTTATCTTATCAGCGCATCAGCCCTCCTTATATGCTACTTTACAGGAGGCTGTATAGGCATGGGAATCACAGAGGCAATGCATGAGCTAATAATGCCATTCATTGATGATGGGAATAATTCTCATGTCAACATTGACAGGCATAGTCTTAGTGGGCTATGCTGGGCAGTGCTCAGGGTCATCAATGCATAGCTCTGATGGGGCTATGTATAACCTTGGACTTGAGATCTAAACCTTAGATTTAATCTGACTCTTTTTGGGCCAAAACAAATCTGGTCTTATTAAGGGTCCATGGGAATGATATGCACTTATTCATCCAATGCCATGCCTGAGTGGCAATTATGTCAGCACTCTAAGTAAGGCAAGGGTCATGTGCTTTAGTGGCTATACAGTCAGGTGATCTGAGAGCATGTGATCTGTGCCTACTACATAAAATTTACTAGTCTAATTAGTGATCATAATACTAGTAGTCATTCTGGAGTGGTTCTCAGAGATTTGTGAATATCTCAGGAATGGATTATGGTGATCAAATGAAACTTGGAGCAATGATAGCATATGGTATCGGCTATCTATAGCTAGAAGGGCTTGCTCATAAGATATGTACCTGACTCAGCACGTTATGATTTTCGTGCAGATCACTGCCAACAGTTTTAGATGAGCAAACCTTCCAAATCAGTGGTGACCAGTGTGATACATAGCGTGGGTGAGGTGGACTGACTGACATGTGCAATAGATAACATATACTCGGGTCGCCCAGGAGCGATCAGGTATGGGGGGAATAGGGGTGCAGCGTGAAGATTAAAATAGGAAGAAGGGGAGAGAAAGGTTAGTGGGTATTGAGAGAGGTGGTGGGTGTTTGTAGTCTTAGTTGAAGATGTTGGTGAAGTTTGATGGGTGTGAGCACTTGGTATGAGGCAGCCTATTCTTCTTTCATCAGCAAAACTACCTTTTTGCTTTCAGAGTCCCCAGACCTTCCAGGACATATCCAGACCTTCCAGCTTCCCAGCTCTCTAGACCTCTAGATCTTCTAGTAGTCACAGACCTTCACAGACCTTCCAGCTTTCCAGCTTTCCAGACCTCTAGATCTTCTAGTAGTCACAGACCTTTCCAGACCTTCCAGCTTCCCAGCTCTCCAGACTTTCAGCAATCCCAGATCTTTCTAGATCCTTCCAGACCTTTTAGCTTTCCTACATCAGCAAAGTACCTTCTCTAATCCTTGTCCTAATCCTTATTCTAATTCTAATCCTTGTCCTAATTCTAACCTTTGTCCTAATTCTTGTCCTAATCCTAATTCCTAATCCTAGCTAATCTATCTAACAATGGTGTAATAAATAAGTGTAAAAAAAATAAAGTGTGTTGCAAATAGTTGTATATGAAGTATACATAAATGGGTAGTCAAAGTAAAAAGTGTAGTAAAAATGGACTAAAAGTGTAGTCAATGTGTAGCAAAAGTGTAGCAGAGTGTGGTAAAAAGTGTGGTAAAAAGTATAGTAAAGCAGACTAAAAGTGTACTCAAAATGTAGCAAAAGTGTAGCAAAAGTGTAGTAAAAGCGGACTAAAAGTGTAGTGAAAGTGTAGCAAAAGTGTAGCAAAAAGTGTAGTAAAAGTGTAGTAAAAGCGGACTTAAAAGTGTAGTACAACTACTCAAGGTCAAAGATGTAGTCATATATATCAAATGCTATATATTATGAAAGGTTTCATAGTGTAGTGGTTAGTGTGTTGAACAATTGCCATTTTTGGCAAGTCCTGAGTTCAATCCTTGCTACTCAACATTATTTATAATTTCCATTTGGCCACTTTGGAGTGTACTAAAAGTGGACTCAAAGCATACTAATAAATGTAGGATTAGGATTAGGATTAGGAGTGTAGTAAAAGTGTAGTAAAAGCATGTCAATAAATGTAGGATTGGGATTAGAAGTGTACTAAAAGTGTAGGATTAGAAATAATAGTGTATTTTTAACCCTACTATGAATGTACTAGAAGAGTGCTGTCATAGTACTGTCCACATCTGGACAGTCTAGGACAGCTGGAGGCCATCTGAAGACAGTCTGTGATAGTTGGAGGCCATTTAGACAGATCTAGCCAGTTGGAAACCTTGCTAGGGGATACTAGGAGAACTGGGACTCTGTTCAGTCCTATCCAGCTCTGTCCAGATAAGGGTTAGTTTGCTAATGTTGTAGCCTAACCTCTCTCCCCTGTTCCCTGCTGGCTTAGTCCCTATGGCTCCATGATACAGAGCCTTTCCACCATCAACAAGTATCGGATGTGTGTAGGGGTTCTGAATGGGTGAGTTGCTGCTTTGTTCAGCTCTGATTGTCTGTGTTATGCATTAATAGTCCACTTGTTGGGTATGGGCCAAGACATCACCAAGTGTGGAGTGGAATCACTTCATTGCATTCACAAAGTTTAATAGATGAGGGACGGCCTTGGGGTCTGTCAAGAGGTGGGGAATCATGTATGCTATGCAGCACGTGTTTCTTTCAAGTATTGCTCTTTCAAATATATATTGTGGGCATTCCAATATGAAATGTTTGACGCTCTCCTTTACATTGGGGCATCTGGCACAGGGGGTAGCTGCTTGTTTGATGCAGAATAGATGGTCATGAAGGGGGCTGTGTTTCCTGCGAAGCCAGATCAGAAGAGACAATTGCCTGCACATTAAGATTAAGGTCAGCTGCATGAACGATCCTGTTAGCAGTTTTCCATTAAATTTTGATAGATGGGCAAATCTCTTTGATGTGGTCCAAGTTCTGTTCCATCTCTCTGATTCTATCTGCTTTTGGTTTTGGAGTAGTGCCAACATGCTGAGTGGTAGTTTGTCATCACAAAGGAAGTGTGGAAGACATCTGTGGGGGCTGGTGGAGCTTGTGTTGGTGGCTGCTGCTTTCGCCTCTACATTGGCTCTCTCATTGCCTGGGATGTCCTTGTGGCCGGCAACCTATCATATGATTATATCATCCTTTTCACATTGGTGTTTTCTGTGGACAGCATGTAACATGCTAAGGAGTCAATCTGTTAAGTAGTGCCCTGACTTGGTTGTGAACACTTCACTGGATTTGATGGCAGCTTGGTTATTGACAAAGATGTTGATGGGGAGCTCAGGGTCCCTCTCTGTCAACAGTAGATGAGCTGCCAGTGTAATACCCAGCACTTCCGCCTCGTAGACAGTATATTTGCGCTTGTTCCCTAGGTGATATCATAGGATCTTGGGGTCTCATCCGGATAGGTACATAACTGCCGATGCACCAATGTGTCTGTCTGTACCAGAGCCATCAGTGTATATGCACATTCCACTGTGGATGTTGTTGTGCTTCTGAATAGATTGGTCCTTGTTTGGAGCTACATGGATGGTGAATGGGGGGTCGTAGTGGGGGAGCACCATGAGGGGGTGATGGTCTTGATTACTAAGGGGTCGAGGTGGAAGCTATTGACGAGGTTGTGTAGAGATGAACAATGGTGTTTTATGTTTTGCTTTGCTGCACAGTGAATGAGTGGGTGAAGTGGGTGTGTGGTGGGATGGGCTGCCAGACAGAGGGCAGCTCGGTGGCACAGAGTCTGAGCATGTTGTGCTATGGGGATGAGCTTAGCATTGGCTTCTACTGCGTCCAGTGCTGTGGTCTTAAGTGCACCTGTAATACTGACAGCAGCTAACTATTGAACTCTTCCTAGCCATTTCGCCATATTCAGTGATTCTTGGTTGACTACATCTGACTCTCCTGTATAAAGTGGTTTGAACCATAGGTCAAGGGCATAAAGCATTTTGGACAGGGTAACTGATGTGTATAGCTGTCTGAATAACATGAGGGGTATTCCTTTTGCTGAGAGGGATATCCAATGTAGCTGTAAGACATATGCAGTGCCCTTTCCCACCACATACATTATTTGCTTGTGCCATCTCAGGCCTTTATCAAGAAGGACTCCGAGAAAGCAGCGGGAGTCAGTGGGTTTGATAACTACACCACAGATATTCATGCTTGAGCATTCTTTAGCTTTACTCATTGATAGGTCCATGAGTGCAAATTTTGATGTCTCAAAGCAGGAGTTATGGGTGGTTGACCAGCTGAAGCCACCATCTAGTCACTCAAGCATGTCCAGTAGGATGGTATGGGTTTCAGTGAAATCTTTCCCAATCGCAAGAAAGACTGTCGTCGATAAATGTCAAAGCCACCTCATTTTTGCTCATGGGGGTATCCACCAGATTCGAGTTGTATATGATGTAAAGGATCATTGATAGAGGGTCGCCTTGTCCAATGCCATTGGTGATTGGGATCCAGTTTGAGAGAAATCCATTGAAGAAGAGTTTGGTGTGACATTCAGAGAGAACTCATTTCATGAAGTCTATTAGGGAGGGAGGAATCCTGTGTTTGCACATGTTGTGAAGAAGGTGATCAGTCACCACATTTGAAAAGGCTCCCTCAATGTCCAGAAACAGCACTGAGACTACTTTCCCAAACCACCATGCATTTTTTACTGTGGCTTCTAGAAGGTGTAGAGAGTTGGTGGTGGATTGGCTGGGCCTTCCTCCAAGTGCATGGGGGGGAGAAGACTGTTGGATTCAAGTAGGAATGTGATTTGATCCACTACAATGGCTGTTAGCAGCTTTCCCATGGTGTTGAGTAGAGTGATAGGGCGATAGGCTTTCAGGATGGAGTAATCTGGTTTGCCTGGCTTGCAAATGACTACAGTGGTGAACTCCCTCCATGGATTATGATAAGTGCAGAGAAGAAAGATGGCACAGAAAAGACATAACATTTGCGGGACCAGGGCATCGGTGCACTTTTTGAACACTATATTTCTGATGCCATCTGGTCCCAGTGCATTCATGGGGCTAAGCTTTTTTATGGCTCTCTCAACCTGTTCCTCTGTGATTTCCCCAGGGTCCGGTATAGGGTTGGGGTAGGCGTAGTCATTGGGGATTGAGGAGATTGGTGGTGGTAGGGGGAAGAACGTTGTAGCCAGTATTGTACTCTTTTCATTGTTGGTGTTTGAAGTCCCAGGTGTCCCATCCTGGTTTTTGAAGTTGAGGGTGGGGATCCTGGCTGGGCTACCATTGGAGGGCTCAGAGTTGAGATATTTATTTACTGTCCAGATCTCATTGCTATTGATCCTCTCAAGTCAGTTGAACCAATGGTCGTGTTTGGTTTGTTTGACTGCCTCCATGTATTTGTTTCAGTGTGTGTGATATTCCTTGTGGAAGGGGTGGTCAGGTATGGATCTCATTTTAAAGGAGAGGGAGGAGAGCTTAGTGGATTGTTTGTGCATCAGTGTGAGTTCTCTGGTCCACCACCTTTTTGAGTGTGGGCTTGGTCACATGAAAGGTATGTGCTCCTTGATCACCATAAGGATGGCACCAGTAATCCCTTTGGCTGTATGTTGGAAGTCTGCTTCAGAGACGATTGGGTTGATGGTTGGGTAGGGGAGAAGGGCTACCTTAAGAGTCTTATTAAATTCCTTCCAATCAACATTGTTGAAGTTCCTGGTTGGCCAATTGTTGGAGCATGGGATACATAGTTCTAGGAACGTAAGGATAGGAACATGGTCAGTACATGGCCCACGACATGACAGGTTTGTGTAGCAGTGTATTAGGGAGTCCATCATCATTTCAGTACAGAATATATTATCAGGCCTGGTCCAGTTTTTTGTTGCAAGGGCTTCCAGAGTTGGATTGTCCTTGGGTAGCGTCATGACCTTGCCGTAGTCTGTGATGAGCTCGATCAAGGGTTGGACATGGTTGAGGTGGTGGTTTGTAAGGGGATGCATGTTTCATTCCTCCTCCCAGAGAGGGTGATGGCAGTTGAAATTCCCTAGCCAGATCATGTGGTTGTGAGCAGTGGGTCTGATTGCTTGGATATTTGTTTCTAGGTACTTCCCTAGGTCTCTCACGGAGTCGTTGCGTGTACAGTTGTTGTATATGTTGATTAGGGTACACTTCCCATAGGTTCCAGTGAGTTGTACTATCACGACATCCAGTGAGGGGTAGGGTAGTTGTTTCCAAGTGTTTGTATTCAGAGTAGTAGAGATGAGGGTGACTGTGCAGGTTTTTGAATTGGGTTTGATTAGATGTGTTGATGGGTATAGTATGTGGTATCAACAACTTGAGATCGTATTATTGAAGGTGTTAATGTGTGGCTCTTGTAGTGCAATTATTTTGAATTCGTCAGACCGGGTGTTATTGATCAGGGAGTGCTGAGCAATGAAGGATTTATTAAGGTTCTGCTGTCAGATCCTCAGACATGTTAAGTGGGAGTTGTTATTACACATCTTAACTGGTCCCATCCCCCTCCATTGAGGGGGGGATCATGTTCTGTCATGTGGTCATAGATGATGGGGAGATGTGAGAGTGATGAGAAGGGCCTATGGGAATTGCGTTGGAGGAAGTCAGGACTTGAGGAGCAGTGATACCTGGTGTGAACATGTTGGGCCTTATCATGGGTGAGCCCCACCCTCATGGCCCAAGGTTGGGGTCAAGTGTCATTTGGCGCATAGGTGGCCTCTTGGATTGAGCAGGTTTGTGCAGGGCAGCATGTGGGGGTGCAAGAGGGGGTTGTTTGGGGGGCTGCATCATCTGCATCCAAGGTTCATCAGTTGGGAAATACGGCATTGTCATATCCCGGATTTTACCAAGTCCATCTCCAGTACTCCAGTACTATCTTTGCTCCAGAATATATCTCCTTGTATGCTTTCTTCTCCATTCTAGTTATGACATCTCCTTATTCCACTTTCATATTAGTTTTCCACTCGATACTTTCAATCAAGCTGGTGCTCACTTAGGAGCACAGCTTAGGTTTACTTATCTTCCATTCCGAATTCCTTACCAATACCTATAAACTCTGTTATCAATCCTATGCAACTCCATAGTATATAAACTCCTAGATTACTCCCTGTATTCTCCAGTTCAAATATCAACTAGGATTAACTCCTCCTCTCTCATCCTCCGCCTCTGTTGTCCTCTCACTAGATCGACTTGTTGTCAAGTCTTGCACCTAGGACTTACCCCCCCCATGACCTCCAACCCTCCAAAATACAGGATGTGACTGACAAGGGCGCAACACATACATTGAAGCTGAAGTCCTATCATCTAGTATAACTCTGGAGTTCCAGAGTTGTACATCGGAGTTAGCATGGTCTTGACAGTATATTTGAACTCACACTTGTCAGATCACAAATCAACCATGGCTACTCGCACTACCTGCACCACTCACTCACAGACTCGAGCCCAAGAGGCTCCCCCATTCCCTTATACATTTAATCCCCTAAGCATCTTTGGAAGTAATTGCCAGGTTGCTGAATCTGTTGACAAATTCCAAAGTTTTTCCGTGCATCATACCTCCATCTCTGCCTCCACATCATGCCCCCACCCAAGTCCTTCTACTCCAGGTGCATGCATCAAAGAGGTCATTGTAGACAACAATGCAGCATCCAAGGCAAGCGACCAACCAAGTCACTCCACCAAATCTCCTGATGACCCAGATGATCTGGACATCCCTGGAGACTTCCCCTCTGACAATGACCCAGATGACCCTGACATCCCCCACAATTTCAATGATGACTCTTCCTCTGACTCAGAAGAAAGATGAGCAGATCCCCCACAACATGCTTGCCCAGTTGGCAGGCACAATCCAGGACCTCACTCACTCCTCCAAACATACCTCTGACTCTATCCCCCACACTAAAGTCCAGGAGCCTGACCAGTTTGATGGGACCGATCCCCAAAAACTCCAGGTCTTCCTAGTGTAGTGCGAACTAAACTTTCAGAACCACTGACCTGCACACAATCAATAATGTGCTGAGTCATGAGTGTTTCATTTAATTCTTACTTTATCTACTACTCAAATATCTATATCACTCTATATGCCTATGCCTAGTAGACTACCATTAAGTCTACCCAAGTACCAAGTTTCATTGGACTAGCCTTAGTTCTTCAAGAGATATTAATGAATTCCTAATGATTGATTTCATTACTACCCTAGTTACAAACTGTAGATACAATTACTACTAAAATCTTGTAGATGGCACAGCTTCAGAACTGTACAGCTTAATCACATGATCATTGCCTTGCTTTGGGTGCTGCCAAACTTGCCACTCAGGTACAGCATTAGTCATAATCATAATTCCCATGAGCCACAATCTTCCAGATTCAGCTAACTTAGACAAAGTGCTTGAATGCCTGTGAGAGCCTGGTTACCATGAATGAAAGTACAGTCATGCACAGCATGCATGAGTCACAATGAGTCAGTATGAGTCATATCTATTAATGGATTACAGAACCCTCCAATAGCAAATTGGACTCAAACTCTGAAGACTGTTTTGGAAGCCATCACAGCCACCTGTAAAATAGCATATAAGGAGGGCAGATTTGCATGCAAGAGTCAGGATCCCCACCTCAGGTACATACCTAAAAAAAGGTCAATCCTCACATCAGACTCAAACAAAGAGTCCAGATAAGGGCAATTGCATAGCTCTTACATATACAGTAGCTAGAACTCAGCAGAAAACTACTATCAGATTAGGGAAACACAGCCTCTCATATCAGAAAGGCAACCCTGATTACATAATCAATAGTTGCTAGGTAGCCACTAAAGTAGAAAGGCAACCATAACCTAGACAAATCTAG